>OX442354.1:6320206-6371206 GCA_949357725.1 Hyperoplus immaculatus | reverse complement strand
CTACAGATCAAAAAATAAATACATTTAGCCTGAGTTTGCTCCTCCAACAAATTACTATTTTTGAAGTAAATTCCAGATTCCTGCAAGACTCTTTCAACCATCTGAATTAGTAAAACAAACATTTATTTAATATAAAAAAATTGTAATCCAAATTTTTAGATAAGCATAGAACATTGAATTAGATGTTTGCAAAACAATTTCTACAACTTGAAGCATCATTTACAAATCCAATTATTATCCCTTGTGGTATGAATTGATATTGCTTGATATTTGATGGAACATCACTCTGTTAAAAAAACTACAATTTGATTTACATTTTATTCCAGACACAGAGAGAAAACGGTCCATAATACAATACAAAAACAGTAAAAAGACAAACAACAATAAAAAAGACTAAAAAAGACTCCAGCTGTCAGTTCCACACTACACAAAGAGTGTTCAGATATTAGCATATAGGCTAAAGCGCCAATGGTTCCATAATGTGGAAGTGAACCTAACCACACTCATTGTAGGGTTCACTAGAGTTGTGATTATGCCGTTACACCAGTGATGCCGGTAACGCGTTACCGGCATCACTGAGTGAAACATTTTACATAAATGCACGAATGACTGCGATTGCGATTTAATGTAATGGCGCTTTTCCACCGCACATGTAGCTCGACTCGACTCAACTCGACTCGACTCAACTTGGTTTGGTAGCAGCACGGGTCGTTTTCCACCGCAAATAGTACCTGCTGAACGTGGGCGGGGTCGTCGTAAGGGGCTGAAAGTCTACTCCGGAGCAAAGTAGCAAAGCAGAAATTACGAGCAGTTGTTGCACTATTAACTGAACCAACCGCCAAAAACACGGATGAAATTTTTTTAAGAAATACCCCCTTGTATCTGTTTGCTAAAAGAAGTAGAAGAATATTGCTACGGGCCATTAAGAGGGATGGTTGTTGTCCCGATGTGTGACTCTGCCACACAGTCAGCTGTAGGGATGCGTCACGTACATCCCTATGCACGTAAACACGGGCATGATAAAGTTGACTGTTTAGTGTTTGTTTCAGGATACGTGTTTTGAAATGCAAGCCGTGTCTCAGCCTGAATATTTTATTGAGGTAATCAGTTCAGTCCGAGGCTTGTAATGTAATCGCTCGCTATCATGTCTGTCCCAGCTGGCTACTATTTAGCCTAGCTGCTAGCTGCCCTACATGTCTCCTCTCGTATGTAAGTAACTTCCCCAACAACCAACACTGGGTGAGCTTAGCGAATATATGGAAAATAAATTCGGATCTGTGATGCAAATCAAATGAAAGAGAGCCAGAGAAGGCTGCACGCGGCGGAAATACACTCAAAAGTCCCGGAGAGTTGGGGAGAATAAACAACAGAATGCAGCCGGTAGTCTCTGGCCACTGATTGGCCAGACAATAGTCTCTGGCCAATCAGTGGCCGGCCGTCTGCCGACGTCACCTTTTAGCATCGGCTCAGCTCGCTTGGACCCTAGAGCGAGGCGATACCAAAAAAGCAGCCGCTACGTGGTACCAGGTACCATGAAATTGAGGTGGAAAAGCCAAAAATGCGAGTCGAGTCGAGTCGAGCTGATACCATGCGGTGGAAAAGCGCCATAAATAAATGTGCGCGTATGTGTCTCTAAACGCTCCAACTGCTCCAACCTCTCCTCTCGTCTTTTTGGTAGCGCCCCTCGTCTCTGACATGCAGCGCGCGTGTGAGTGTGTGTGCAGTAGCATTACGGCCGAGTCTAAGCTGAACTGTGGCGCAAAACAAACGTTTCCCCCCCCCCCCCCCCATGAAATATAGCGTCTGCTATGGGGATATTTAGGATTCGGGTACGGTGACGTTGAAGAGATAGAAGTGTTTAAAACTTGGAAACTTATAGTCACGTGGCGACCGGTGGCCGCACACACCCAGTCTATCAACACATGAGACATCGTAGAGAAAAGTCAAATTAATGCATGGGAGTGAAGGGCCAATCACGTTAAGTTTAAAGACACTGCTACTGTCTTTGCACTTTGGAGGAATGCATTTATTTTCATGGGGGGGAAAAAGGTTTTTTTTTATTACATTTTTTAAACCATAATTTTTATTATTTTGAAAACAGTATGCCTATAGGCTACTAGCCTACAAGCTTTATTTTATATATTTTCAATAATTCTTAATATGTGCATGTTTTAAATTGAGATATATTGGTTTCAAAACCTGTAAAGTAACGTTTAAAGTAACTTGTAATCTAACTTAGTTACTTTTAACATCAAGTAATCAGTAAAGTAACTAAGTTACTATTTCAAGGAGTAACTAGTAATCAGTAATCGGATTACTAACTAACTGTAACTGTGGCAACACTGGTCTACACATAAATCTGTACATAAGATTCCTGAGCACAGCAGGACAGGTGGGCACAATAACACTGACAAACATTTGGCTACAAGATAACCAATTCCTGTCTACTTGAATAGAAAATACAATCTCAATATGCTTTTTGTTTTGTACAAGTTTTGTAGTTTATTTCCTTCCCCCAGGTAGAAGAGCCTTCAGTGATTCTAGAGATAGCTTCATACATCGGCAACCGTTGCCAAACCGTTTGGCTTTTTGAAGATTACTGGTTATTTGTGTTGGCGAAAATGGAATGCTCTGTGATTCTAATGTAACTGGGGCTTTGGTAAATCAAACCATGTTGCCAGTCTAGTTGGATTGAGCAAGCAATTTTTTTTTTGTTGCTGAAATGAGGGGATGCTTTGACTGCCTCTTCTCATCCTATATGATCCTCCATATAAACCACTCTTGTTGGGTGATTTGATATTGTGTAATGTCACTCCATATTAAAGTCTCAAAGCATTTGCGTGAACATAGCAAATCATCACTCTAAGCATGTCGACCACACTATCAGGATTCACACATCGGGAGGTCTGTTGAGCTGACAGTGGTCAGTTGTTTATGTTTAGGTGAAGACGATTGTGACAGAAAAGCTATTTTCCTTCCCAGCATGAACACCTCCACCAGTAATGGTGTGTCTATTTACATATCATTTGATGACGAGTGCCGCTTGTGTTTACCTATTCGATAAGGAATGTGTTCTAGAGATAAAGGGATCATTTTGCATTTGATTGATAAACATGATATTGAGCATTATCAGTCGACACACATTCAGAATCAGACACATTTTGAATGCAGAGTTAGAAAACAATGCAATATTTTCATATGGTGAGATAAGCGCTGATAGACTATGTGGACGAAATTGACATATTAGCACACATTGCGTTACAGGCAAAACATGATGCCATTGGTGAATATCCATTATTGGGATAATCATGAACAAAGATTATCTGGAATATTTTACTTGAACACGTTGTCTATCTCTCTAACCTAGAGTCCTATATTGATTTACTGATTTATGTGCATATATCCAATCATTCCAAAATAAAACGTTTCACCTCTGCAAAATTATTATTTTTAAGATTGTTTGATTGTTTCTAACTATAAAATAAAGATATTTGATGCAATAGTTTTTTAACTTAACTTAATTTAAGGTTAATTGGTTCCAGTATGTTTTAGAGTCATTATATGTATCTATATATATATAGTATTGGAAATGTGTTCCTGGTATACATTGAATCCGAGAAATAGCCATGAGTTTTCTTCAGGATTGGGCAAATGTCAATCTTTGCTATATCGTGACACACACCTCAATGTAGCCAGAAGGATGCATCAACAGTACAGCCCACTAATACACAGTTAGTGTCAGTCACTCTTCAACTCAGTTGCAAGTATTTCAAGTCAGTACTTCTCAAAACTGTCAGGTTAAATGAACAGTAAACATGATGCACATCCATCAAGATGACAGGCCTCCTACTTTTTTGGGGGGCCTGTTACATTAAGACCTCACTGGCCTCTTGGGTCTATTGATGTGTCCAATGTGATGTAGCAGTAAAACTGTCCGTTACACTTCCCGTAGCAGACACATGTAAAGCAATCTATCATGGGTCGATGCATGGAAGAACAGACAATCTAATCCTTATGGAGGCTCACCATTTACTACAAAATAACTAAAACGCTTACATGTCGTGTTCCTTGATTTGACACTATATTTTGGAAAATGTAAAAAACAAAGTGATATTAAACTTCTAGCAGAACTATTGTAAAATGAATCCGATAAGGCAGTGATGTATAGTGAGGAAAGTTAAATTAGCTATCCAGCATACCACCAAAGTTGCTGGGCCCCCTTTGTTTAATAACCTTTTGATTACATAGTTTACAGAGCCTAGGCTGTGTACCAACACTTTTTTTTACAGCACACGCACACACACAAGAGATAGGTGGCGGATCATGATGAGATATTCACAGATTTAGACGTAAAAGTGATTTTGACAGCAAGCATTCTGCAGAATCGCTGATTCTATCTTTTTAAACAGAGATTTAAGCAAGCTCTTATGGCACATCTAAATGCATTTTAATCCTCAGTTCTTCAGTTCAGCTGAGGACGACGTGGGAATACAGAGGAAAGCTTTAAAATATGAAAGGCAAGGCAAAGCAGAGTGGAAAGGAGTCACTGAGAAAGGCAAGTAACTGCACCGCTGTGTGCATCAAAGAAGTCTCGTATGAGATAAAATATCCAATACCTCTCACTTTCGGAAAGAAAAGTGTCATGTAAAGTCTTTAAGACGAGAGAAATAAAGCATCCTGTTCCGTTTCTTAGTCTGTCAGTGAGCTGTTCATAATTCATGACTTAATTAGTTTGATGGATCAAATTTATGGTGCGAAGATTAGCCCTGCTGTGACTTTCTGAGAGTTTTCAAGGAAAAAGGAAGTGATTACGATTACACTTCACAGCACTTTCAAACATATCTCAAGACTTTACAGTCGATTAAAGTTCGGTTTGAAGTTTCTCTTTATATTAGCATGAGACGCACACTGATCAGACTGTATGCTCATCTATGAGTTTCTTCTGGGCCCAGGCAGTCGCCTCTATGGTGTTTTAATGTTACACAGTACACAACCATTTGGTCACATAAACATCAACTTCTGCTAATGTGAGAAGAAAATATTTTCCTAATATCGTCTGTTGATGCTACAGTGTGTCTAGTTCAGTGGGAAATAGCTAATAGCAGTGATCTTTCCATTTATGATACTGCACATATAATTGTCCCATGAAAGGATTACGAAAGACTTTTCTTTATTTCATTTATTCAGTTGACATTCATGTATGTCTCATGTATGGTCTCTCGAGGATAAATACAAGTTAAATGAAAATGAAAATGTATGTCTTCATCCTGAGAGTAACAACGTAAGGAACACCTATGAAGTAGCGGCAATGGAAGCTCTCAAATGAGCATTTACATATAATTGTAACAGTAGCTCACAATGTTAAGTCTTGTACTAGTTCTTGGTTGGGCTTTTAACATTCGAATTAGTACTGCATCTTGATAACTTTTTCTCATCCCCCCATATTTCTTCAGCATAGGCATTTGCCTGATGCACATCTTCAGACCTACTTACACCTGTAAATCATACTGAGCTTCACTTCCCTGATCTCCTGTATCAGAAGCAGGTAAAGTACCATTAAAGGTGAAGTAAGAGGTTTATTTATGTTAATATAAGTGTTAAATTGCTCTTTATTCATGCAGTGATCACTTACATAATGTGCACGTTTCATAAAGCCGATCTCTCAGTCAGCTGCTCTGCATGATATCCACAAATAAACTTATTGGAGGATCCCGAAATGTTTATCCAATCACAAGAGAGAACGCTATAAACCGACACCTGTCTCACTCATGGTCTCACTGCCGGTGCATGCCAGAGCAACAGATGGGTGAATGTTTTTGCTCCTACAATGGCGGAGCAGGTAAAAATCCTTCCCAATGTCTGTTTTGATGGTTTTTATCATGTTTTATCACACTTATGGATCTGAGATGACGCTAGATAACTCGCTGCTTGAATACCGCAGTGCATTAATGTGGTGACGTAGGGACAAGCTAGGGTACTGCTAACTGCAGTAACTGACTGGAAGTTAGCTAAAAGAACCATTCCGCTTAACGCACCTTTAAGCTGCGAGTCAGGCAGGCGTTTCAATGTTGCTGTTAGCCTTGAATGATCATGTAAGAGAGAAAATAAATGAAAGAAAACGACCGGTTATATTGAAACAATTAATAAAACCATGAGTGTTACTGGAACAAACTATCACATCATTTTAATAAATTATCACGGGCACAGCTGCTTCATAATGTACTCTATTGAAAATAATTTGAGATCAACTATGAGTACAGCCTTTTTTTGAGTCATTTGTAAAATGCATGTACTAAAATATTAATAGATGCCGTGCCATAAGACTTTTCTCTTTCAAAACGATGAACATTTGCTTATCTCTTTGTGTGTGTGTGTGTGTGTGTGTGTGTGTGTGTGAGTGTGTGTGTGTTTTATTGCAACAATTGTGCCCAAAAGAGACATTCAGCTGTTGACAGTTAACTTTTCTCATCAAAAACCTATTACTAAAAGGCACGCACCAAACATAACAAACAAAGGAAAATGGCTCAGCATCACACTTTCAAAATAAAGGAGAAAAAATCATTGATGTTTTATTGAGATTTTCAATATTTGGTAAAAGGTATATGGCATTGAAAGGGCAGTGATAAACTCCAGAGGCTCCCAGAAGAGCAACACATATCTTGTTTTAATATACTTATTACCTTATAACTCTCAAAGATTGTCTGTGTTTGCAGCTGCGATGTCTTGCCTTTGTATTGGTCTTTGGAATTATATTACATTTTTGGATTAGAAATAGCACAAATACAGCTGTTAACATAGCGGTCATTCTACCAGTTTGACAAAGAAAGTAACTCAATATAAAAATGGATGATGGGACAGAATACACTGTATCAATGATGGAACATAACACAGACGATTTACCGGACATCAGTACAATTTCAAAGGTGTACTTTACTTGAGTACTTCCATTGAGTATTTGTATGCAACTATATACTTCTACTCCACTACATCTAACAGGCAAATGTTGTACATTTTACTCCTTATATGAGGTATGGTTAACTCTATCCTTCAAGATTCAAGTTTTCATAACATTTCTGTCTTGAGTTTAATTTAGATGTTTTGTTGAGTTTGAATTATTGTGTTGGATGACAGGATTGAATGTGTGAGATTTTTTTAAATTAACTATTTAAAAACTTCTTTGTAGAATGAGTTAGTTTTCTTTAAAGACACTTTGCGGTAGTTACATTGATTGACTTGTAATTGAGTGTTATCGATACTTCCATACTTCCACCACTGCATGTTATCATACAGGCAGCTTCCAAAATAAGCAACTCTTTTTTCAGAACATCTATCAACTCAGTTAGAGCAATCCTATTTCACTAGGTCTTTTCTTCATAAGATTTAAAATAAACGAGGTAGGCAGGACAGATATGCTGCTGCTAGTGTGCCTGCCACGTAATGGATTATGATAAATACAAAGCTGGATATAATCCTCGCCCACTCACCAGCGGCGTGTATGCATTTTTAAAATCTCAGGGAAGTCAAATATTAAGATTGCTATTTCATCAGCTAAGTGGGAGCAGGTTCTAACTAAATGCAATGCAAGCAAACCAAGTACCACTACTGTAATGTGTAAGTTAAACCAGGGAGCCCACCTCGCCTTAGAACTCTAATATTTCCCGAGCGATACTTCACTGCATATATTCATTCCCTATCCCCCTCCTGTATTCAATCAGTGCCTTTTCTTCCTGGTAACTCCTCAACCATCTATCTATCTATATATTTTCCTTACCAATCTGTTAATTTACTTATTATATTCTCATGTTCAACTGCCACCATATGGGCGATAGCATGCTCTTTAACTCACTTCCAAGGAAACATAAATCAATAGTAGTATATAATGTACGTCTCAAAGGCCAAAAATCCGAAACATATAGGCCTACTATGTATTGCAGATAAATAAAGATTCAAATGTGCCATTACTGTCAGGTGTTTCTTTTATTCTGTATTCTATATTTGATTTTTATACAGGTTTGTTTACAAGCCCAGCTCTACAAATTAATGTATTTAATTGAAAATTATAAGCTGTACGTTGCATACTAGCATGTATTACTCATACTGGATGGACAGACAGACAGACAGACAGACAGACAGACAGACAGACAGACAGACAGACAGACAGACAGACAGACAGACAGAAGTGTGTGTGACGTGCATCATCGCGTGTATTTTAAAAGGCTCACACAACTCCAGGAAATCAAATTGAAATATCACTTGGCACAGTGATCCGTTGTGCTCCCCCGTGTCCCTTCTCCTGCTGCACAAAGTGCAGTCCCACCGTGTGCACCATGTTCAGCCACGGGCGAGTCAGCTGTTGGCCTCTTTTTTTCCCTCCTTTCTTTTTTTAATGGCCTACTTTCCAGTCAGGATGGAGGTCTCTGGAACCTGAGGGACAAACACTTGTACATCTGTGCATGCATGGTTCCCGCTCAGTGCTGTGTGTGGAGCTATAGCAGTTGTTTGTTGCAGTATGTTTTACTGCATGTATCTCACATGCTGCATGCACTCAGCTGGGAAGGTGCCAGGTAGTTTGAACCCCTGCGCCAGTGACAGCTGCACTGGTGATTGCATGCCTGTGTCATGTGTGACAGCGGATCAACAGTCTTTCCCATTAAGTCTGTCTGGACATGCAATATTTAATGTGCACCATTTCCTTTTTTTTCACATATACATACATGAATATGTCGTTGTTCCTACCATTGAACTATGCTTGTGTACAGTATTTCAGATGTACAATTGTCAAACACTTTACCTTGTTTAGTTATTACAATTAGTAATAATTACATGAATGGATAGTTATACTGCTACACCAAATAGTAATTGTCCTTGGTTGTCATAATGGCACTCATCAAAATAATCCCTTTCATGTTTTGACAGTTTCTGATGAAATCAGTTTTCAAGCACGTGGATTTCTCATGTTTGCAGCTTAAATAACCACAATAAGGCAAACACCTGTGTCAGCATTCATAGCTGTGTAGGATTAATGATGGAGGATAACACATTTTCCTTAGACTCACTTGAACTAACAAGAGTCAAGCAGCCCAGTGCCTGCCACACTCAAGATGATAATCAGTAGACAATGTTGTGATAACCTCTACGTAGTGGCACTGTTTCACTTCTGTGTGGGTCTCTGGATCTATGGTGACAACATGCAAATCAAACAAGCCACACCTTTTTTTTCTAGTCCAAAGTGTTGATAATATTGGTGTGTTATCTCTTGGTGTATATTGTGTTTGCCTAAAATAGGAAACTTACATTCATTAATGTTTAATTTATTTGATCTATTTATCGTGCCTAATCTATACACATAAGAGTGTGTCCTCCAGTGTGTGTGCGGCCTGTGTGTTTGTATGCGAGTGTGTGTGTGTGTGTGTGTGTGTGTGTGTGTGTGTGTGTGTGTGTGCGCTTGTGTGTATGTACCACTGTGCCACATTGACAGGAAAAACCAGACCAAACACACACGGCAAACATTTAGCGAGAGGCTCCCTATAGCAAAACATATGAAACATTAAAGAGCCGATCTAAAAATAGCGAGGGCCTCCCTGTAAGATTGCCCGCTTATGTCTAGATGCGTGTGTCCTCCGCAGTGGATTCTCATCAAACGGAATTATTTTCTTATCCCTTTCGTAATGTTCACAAATACGCATGCAATATAGAATAATCGGTGTTGAGTGTTTTCTACTTGAGATGACCTTCAAATATTCATAAAGTGTCTTGGTGGCCTCATACCATAGTGTGCTCATGGCCATTAACACATTGAATTTGCTGTTGAGGCATGAAAATCAAAAGACACTGGGTCTGTGGGCGTCCGCATCGGGTGGTGGAGAGATTCACAGGTGACACTCTGAGGTCAATATGTGTCTCATCTGTGAGGCCAGGAGGATGATGATGATGATGATGATGATGAGTTGTGAATTCTGCTTGAGAAGTTTTTCCAATATCTTCCCTAGTTTGCTCTAAGTCTAGACTCACCAGTGGGGAAAACACACAATCAGAAACATTAAGCACAAAAGATAAAAGGCTAGCGAGGAAAAGTTGTAATAAGTGCCAAAAGGTCTTCTGTGGCTAAAATGTAGCAGGGAAAAACAAATATAGTGGTCCTGTTGATATTAAGAATCTCTTTTTCAAGGGAGACCTGGCCAAGATGGCGGCCATTTCCAGACGACACAAATAACAAAAATACATTAAAAAAAGAGAAAGATTTAATATGAATACAATGATATATTTAAACATGAGTCAATGTTTCTGATTCCAGGTCCCATATTGTTCCCCGGGGTGAAATTCAGTTCGTAAAACAATTTCTCCGATTTTGAATATATGTCGAAACATATGTAGAAAATAAGTCAGTTTAAAGAATATGTGCTTATTACCACACGGTATAACTTAACAAATATTATTATTCAACAATAGTCATATGAGATGAAGTAAATAAGTATCAACATTATACTACAATATGTACACAATGTAAGAACTGGAATCAACTACAGTATATGAAATATGTAATTCGTACAAACCAGCTCTGCAACATTTCCCCACATTGTGTTGAACTGTAAGATCCCAGAGCTACATCTTGCCCACCCTTTCTTCCCCCTTTTGTTTTTTCATTATAACAATAGTTTCACTCTACTGCTCAGCATTTATGACTGCCATTAATAGATTGTTTTGTCCCAGCACCCAATCAATCCACCATTCTCACTGACACGCAACATTTGTTTTGTGCTGGAGGTGTTTTGAAAAGGAAACAATGGGAAATTGCCCGTCACCTTGGCATGAAGTCTTTGGATATCTGCCTATACTTCGCCAGGCATGCGCATCCACTCTTGTTGATATCTTTGCTCCAAAAAAACACCCATATCAAATGAAGCAGTGCAGTAATATAGCAATGTGTTGGATGACTGCCATCACATAAGCAGTGGGATGAATATACTCCAAGCACTTTTGGAGGATGGCAATTTAATCAATTGAAAAACAGGTCGGGGGATGTATTATTAACTGGCTGGAAGACAGTGCTGCCCCATTAATAAATAACCTAATTCAAAATTCAGACCTGGTGTAATTTGAAGACAGAAGACAATGTCTTACAAATAAGTTGCAAAGTCCCCTTAATGCAGATCAATAGTAGGTTAAAGTTGCTCAAAGGAAGACAGAATTCGATTGAGCTTTAGATTTATAGTTTAATTGGGTTTATCGGATGCCAACAACAACAACAACAACAACAACAAGGAAAGTGAACCGAGAAGTGACTCATGCCATGGGAAATCAAATCAAATGCAGAGAGGGCTGTAAGGTCAATATATCAATCGATTTGACAGTTAAATAGCCACGTAGCATTAACATGTATCACGTGCACACTGAAAGCTGGCATGTGAAAGCAGATGACATTTCAAATTGTATAGTCAACAGCACAATTGCTGTATCCAATGTTCCTTCTGCATCTTCTTATGATCTTCTTGACACAGATATGTGTGCATCTTTGAGTGGAAGAGACAGAAGAGTCATTTATACATTAATAATGCGCTCGGCACATCAAAGTCTACAAGGCTGAAAAGTAAATAATTTCTCATTTCGCAACATCATTTCTATCAAATGAATTGGATTTTTTTAGGTGCTTAGAAAATAAATTATATTTCATCGGTTTGTTTTCATTTTTCCCCGCTGCTAATCTATCAAGGTGGGCATGCAGGCCTTTCGACAACAGATGTTCTTCATTACGCTCTTGTTTATACAGCACTTCTTGCTTTAGGCTGCGGCGCATCCAGCAAAAGGGCTGATTCCACTTATTGGATACACAAGAACAACAAACCTATTAAACAATCATGGTATATATGAACAACAGTATTACAAGCCCGGAGGTGACAAGTTCATTTATACTATTACGCGTTTGGAAAACAACCAATGAAAGAGTAAAAACCCCTCCCCTGTTTGGTATAGGTTTCGAGGGACTGATCATTACACCATGGTTTTTGGTTGGCGTTGTGAACTTGGAAGTGCAAACTGCAGGCAGTATCTTGTGTTCTCACGGAGAGTTGTGAACTCCTCTCAGGGGGAGGAGAGAGAGGCTGTAAAATTCAACAGCCTGCAGCCTGAGGCTTTACAGGCAAGACGAATATGAGTTCACTCCATTTAAAAACAAATGGATTCTACTCTGGCAAATGAACACGAGCTGAATCTAAAGCAAATGATCATACTTTTTTAATGATAGCGGATAACACACCACTACATCGTTACATTCCTGGAAGACAAAATTAAACCATTTCCCAACTGGATTCTTAATATTTTTTGCTATCATGATTACCAACTGAGTGTATTTTCTTCAAAGCATGGAAGCACACAGAGCATAATTAATGACTTTTTTTTTTATATTTGGTTCAGAAGAATCTTATTTTTAATCAGTAAGGCTGGGGCTGACCATGTGACATTGAACTGTACAAGGGAGGTGAACATTTTGAGTGTTATAAAAAGGGTCCCTACCAACTTCTACTTAAAGAGGACCTATGATGCTTTTTGACTTTTATGACCTATAAACGTTGTTATGATGATTCATAGTCATGCTTAACCATACTAAATTATCAAATAATGACTTACATGCATTTCGACGTATTCCCTGCTGACCGTCTGGGGTGTCTGTGCCGAGCACTAAACACTATTCTAGCCAGTCGAGAAGTCACGTGTTCAAAGCGGTCTACCCTTTCATAATTCGTGACGTCGCATAAAACTTTGTGACTTCACCACGCGGATGTTTCCATGTATGGTAATGCTGTCACTTCCCTGTTCGCGTCTGCCTCGCACCCTTATAGGTCCATGCTCGCGCTTCCCGCCACTGAAAGTGTTCCGGAAGGAAGGTAACCAATCACAACGGAGTGGGGTTTGCAGGAGGGGGGGGGGAGGGTAGCGGAGATGGCCGATGCACAGGTGGAGGGAGCGGAGATTGCCGAAGCACACACACTCAAGTGTTGACAGGACGTGCTGGATCGCCAAAATAAGAGAAAGAGCTTCCCGAAAATCTACATAGTTTTTTGTGATGTGATTCGTGTCAGGTTGCTCTATAGCAGTGTAAAACAAGAAATTAAGACCAGAAAAGTAGTATAATAGGTCCTCTTTAACCTTTAACTTTTAAAGGTCCTGTTTAAGTTACCTGTACGTAACCTTATGTCATATAAAGGTTTATTTCCCTCTAGTTTCTCTCATGAAATAGAGGGTGTATGTGACTGATCTGGACTCTTGCATGTCACTACATCGTGCCGCTCGAATTTAAGAAGTCATCCATCCATCCATCCCTTAGCTTAATCACATGTTGCTTAACCTTTTTCAGCATTCAAACCAATTATTTATTTACACAGTGGTCTCGGACATGAGTAAACAAAGGGCTAATGTGTTCTGAACATTTTCATATAAAACACTTTGGTATAATTTATCTTCTTGCACCTTTTAAAATAGGTCATTATAGAAGCATGTAAAATCCGAGAAAATACCTCTGGACCTCAGAGGGTTAATGTCTCTTGTCTTGTTTCCAGTACTAGATGACAGTTTGAACACCTCACCTCACTCATTATCTGTGTAGGTGTTGTCATATAGTCTGACATATTTCAAAAAAGCTTAATACATTTTATGTCAGCGGGGTCATCCTTCATATCTTTTTTTATTAAAATGTGTTGACGCATGAAAATGTACAATTGTCATATGAAGGAAAGAAAAAAACATCAAAGATCAAAGAAATTGTTTGGGGGTAGAATGAATGTTCATGTCCTGCTTCCCTCTCCTTTTGATCATCTTACGACTCCCATATAGATTTTGAGGGGTCCTGAACTCAAGGTTCAGACACGGTCAATTAAAATAAGTTTTATTTCATCATTTCATTCAACATTAAAGCAAGGCAAGGTCTTCTAGAAAAAAATACAAGTGTGACTTGCACTTTAATCAGGAATGGGAACAAAGTATGGTCTGTCTTGCTAATTCGTAATAACTTGAAATCAAAGCATTTAAAAATCCGCCTCAAGTGTTTTTCTTTTTGGTACGAAACTCTTAGCTTTCCCTCTGACACATACGAACACAAGCATCAATCAACTCCTTTGTATTAATCTAGAGCTGGGTATAACTGTGAACAAAACAAGCTTCTTAAAAAGGTGTTATTGTCAGGTCAGGAGATTTGACTGAGCTTTCTTTGTACACAAATTTAATTTTGAGCAAACCATTTCTAATTGTTTCCTGTGCAGACCTCTCAACTTGAGTCCATGATCATTCAAATTGTGACATTCACATCCCCATGGAATGGATATTCAGTTCTGGCATTCAAATGGACTAAATGGCTTCTACAATTATGTATTTAAGGATACACACGAGGATGCATTACCTTCACCCTTCTGCTTCTCTTTCATTATGCATCAGAAATATAATTACACCAACCAAAAATTACTAAGTTGTATTTAGGCTTTTGGATTGGACAGTCATATCATGTAAATACATATATCTTGTGTATGTGTTTCACTTTATTCACCCTGTCTCATTTGAAACAAGCCGACCGTGCATGAGATATCATTTTAAATTGATGATAAACTGACGCCTCCAAGATGCGGAACAAAATAGATTTTATTTTAATGAAAAACAAGTATTTCTCACATTGTGTTGCCCTTATTTTTGTACTGTTGTTTCATATATTCAGTGTTCCCTCTAGAAATTCAGACAAACGCAATGTTGATTCTCTCCGTGAATATCAAATGAGAAATGAATATTAATCAATTCCCCTGACAAGGCTCAACCTCAAGATTGAAATAAATCCGTAAAATTACACGCTGAAGAAGACGCAACGCTCCTGCTGCTTCTCTATCGGAATCTCCACAGCCTGAATAAAGAACAATGGCTAGCCCTATTTAGTAAGTGATGGGGGTAACACATACCCTGACATCTCTTTTGACGGTGCAAATATTATATTTAATCTCGCTTCACTTCACAAGACAGTCATTTTCAAACTTATGCCGCCCTCGTTTCCCACATTCCCTGGTTTTGTGTTGAATATGCTGATGCAATCTTCTGCCTAGAGTTTCAGATAACACTAAGGAGCCACCGGGCAGTGAAAAAAATCTATTCAAAAATTCCATCAAACTGCAGACACAGACAGTTGAATCACACAGAGGTTTTAGAGGTGCGAAAATTCATTTAGTACTGTTAGAACAGCACTAGTGGCTAATAAAAAGCAGAAATCCTGGTAGCATTCTGTTGATTTTAAGGTGCTAAAAAAAGTTACAACCTTAGCAGGGGGAACCATTAAGGCTCAGGTTTGTTTCCAGAGGAGGCGATTTCATGTGCTGGATTTAATACATGAGTTCTGCAGGGATTTTGTGTGTGTGTGTGTGTGTGTGTGTGTGTGTGTGTGTGTGTGTGTGTGTGTGTGTGTGTGTGTGTGTGTGTGTGTGTGTGTGTGTGTGTGTGTGTGTGTGTGTGTGTGTGTGTGTGTGTGTGTGTGTGTTTGTGGAGAAGTGTTCACCTAGGGATAGAGGATGTGGGGTTGTTTGGCTTCTAGGGAGACCATGCGTGCTGCTGCACCCAGTGGGAAGCTAATGACCGATGCACACAAGCTTACGCAACAGAGATCTCACACACAGCTCTCCGGCTCTCGATGGCAGAGGGGATTTTCTCCAGTAATTGCAGCCGAGAGTGTGAGCACATACCATTTTAAGGGAGGGAGGGGGAAATATGGCAGAAGTGAGATGCCAGAGTTGAAGCTTCATGCTGAAATAAATATATTTCTAGTGTGCTTATCATGCTACAGTTAATCAGTCATTCTGAAGTTACTTATTTATCCCAAATGTTAGTCATAAAAACACACTTAAGATTTTAATAACTAACAATACATGTATTTTTCAATTTGTTTGAATGAGCCTGTGATGGAGATTATTAACTATGTTGGGTATTGTGTAGTGTAATAGTGGGTAGTGAAGGTGGATTAAACTAATAGTCTGCCTTAATTAATTGGTGCTTCAATACATGCCCACTCCATGGCCAAACAGACCTCTGGATGAACCCCCTCGCATATTCACATTTAGAGGCCAACTGAACAGAGCCATTGTAGAGATGTTACACTTAAAATTCTCTCATTTGTTGTTTTGGAACATTTTTCATGTGAATAGCCCGGGGAGATTCATATCTGTCCAGTGTAACACAAAAACAGAATTGAATAACTTTGGGGTTTTGAATTAATGGGCTGGTTTAATTTGCTTTAGGCCTTGCTGACTGCCCTGTTGTGAGCTGTCCCAGGAGAGGGACTGCTTTGGTATATTACTTTGTGGAGGGCCAGGTACAAAAAAATAAGGTTGCTTCCTACAGCTGTGTGTATTACCACGCGGATACGAATGCAATATGCATGTTCATGCATGCATAGTATTGTGCATTTGATCAATTGGAGAACACATGAAAATAAATTCAGGCCTTTGGTGGAATTCTTCAGTACACAGGAATGAGACAGAAAGAGAAAGGGCCTTTACATTATGCAGGATGTATGCTGATGACATCATCAGTAGTTCACATAACTGGACAACCTGAGGTGGTTCCTAGTGCCTCTGCTTCACTCTGGCCTGGGAATTACAGCTGTTTTGTAACAGTATTGCCTTATCCTCAGCTAGTTGTGCTGTGTTGCTCCCTAA
Source organism: Hyperoplus immaculatus (assembly GCA_949357725.1). NCBI lineage: Eukaryota > Metazoa > Chordata > Actinopteri > Uranoscopiformes > Ammodytidae > Hyperoplus > Hyperoplus immaculatus. Next base: position 6,354,530 of record OX442354.1, on the reverse strand, counting down.
ATACCCCCATGAGGGTATTGACAAACTGAATAGGTACTTGTTCAGAAATAACAAATAATAAAGAGAGAGAAAAAAACACACAGTTCAATATCTTAACCATTTTGCTTGTGGAAGTATGTTTTTTTTCAGGGAAGAGTTGTCATGGCAAGAACAGCACAGGTGCAACTTATAACATTAACTATGGCTGATTTTTATATATTTAGGTTAGCCAATAGGCCATGCAGTGAGTCAGTATGCACAGAGCTCCGGCACTGAAATACCTCAACAGAGTGCAGCTATAGCTAATAGTAATTATTCACACCTGCGTTTGACACTTCGAACAATTGCCACTGGGAGATAGGTCACTGAAAGTTCACTTGAAGCTCCCCTCTTCTTTCCAAACCTGCAGTGAACTGTGGACAGCTGATGAGTGATTCATTAAGGGCCGGTTTCACAGACAGGGCCTAGATTAAGCCAGTAGTAGGCCTTACTGTGGACTAGTTAAACTGGGACGTTTAAGTCACTGTCATGGATATGGCTTAAGTTTGGCTTAGTTCGTCTGAGACTATGAAGTCCTGGAGTAAGGTAAGTAAGCCTGATTGTAAACACCTGCCCATGAGCACATGCTGCTGTTCCAATGGTGATCATAAAAACCCGGAGTGGAAACAATGGCAGAGGCTAAAAAAATCCCGTCAATAAACTTCAATGAATTTGAAAAAAATCTCTTAAATAAATAGTTTGAAACCATCCGGTTATTGAATCTAAAAGCCATACTGCTGGGACTGAGCAAATAAATAGTTGGGCCGCAATTTGCAACAAATTCAATTAATGAAAATGTTACTAAGAAAACAATACACCAACTTCAGGTTATCTTCATTATTTTCTTTTTTTTTTAAAGATATTTTTTCGGCATTTTTATGCTTTATTGATAGTGCAGAGAGACAGAGGTGAAATGGGGCAGAGAGGGGAGTGACATGCAGAGAGCGACCGCGGGTGGGAACCGAACCCGGGTCTGCTGCTGGGCCCGGCCCGGGAGGGGGACGCCTTACCAACTGAGCTAAAGGCGCCCCCAGGTTATCTTCATTATTATCGGTATTTCACATCTTTCTCATTTATAATTTTGACTTTATATTTAATGATATCTGCACTGATAGACTCTGGGGAAAAACCCGAATCTCGTCTTAAAGAAGAGCTTGCCACAACCTTTCAACAAAGGACAAAAAAGTACCTTGCATGAAAGTTAGCCCGAGAATTCCATGAACAGAAAATGCAATATCTGAAGGAAATATGACATGAAAATTAAAATTATACAGGTGGAATTGGACATTCTACAGGTGGAATTGGCCACAACGTTAGCGTGACTGTAGTGTAGAGCGGGTGGGATGCACGGGGCGGATTATTCTGCACATGCGTTAAATGCGTTAAAACAATTAACGCGTTAATTCCAGAAATGAATCACCCTGCGTTAACTCCTTAATTTTGACAACCCTAGTAATGACATAAGTCAATGTGATACTGAGCAAATGCCTGCTGGCCACAAACACAGAAAAGGGATACGGCTTCCACCTGAGAAGGCTTGTTTTGCCACATCTAGTTTGACAGTTTCCAACACTTTTGTTTACCTTATTTGCTTGCGAATATTTCTCACGCGTTCATTCATTTTCATCTGCCACGTTGACTGGCTAGCTAGCAATGCGTTTGCTCATGTGAAAAGTATTGGCTGGAGAAGGGGAACAAAGAGAAAATGCTTGACTGAGCACAAAGCACCTGCTCAGAATGAGACACTTCTCAGATTTTGATCCATTGCTTCAATTTAACATGAGATGGAATGGCTTTGATGATGATGCATCTGTGATAACTGCACTGTCATTAAATGCTGCAATAAGTGGGTTAAATAACTGCCTTTTTGAATGGGTTGATTTTGTTAAAGTCAAAAAATGAAGATATGTGAGTCCAGTATTATCAAAATGCAATAATGCCTTTGGCCAAACCAGACAGCATTCTACTTCCACTTGATTTAGTGTCTCTTCAGTGTCTGTTCATTGAAGAATGACATTTTCTGCTTATTCTGAAGGCCTTGCCCATATGCTCCTCTTTAGTTATGTTTCTGAACTTTGAATCCTTTTTAGCTTGCTCGCAGTGAAGATTCCCACTATCTAGACTCCTACCGTCTTTAGCATAAAGACTATCTTTGATCAGACTTTCACTGTGAGGGAAATGCTGCTTTGAAAATATGGTTTTCTTATTATTTTTTTATCCATGTAGTTTTGAAAAGTTTTAGACTAAATTATTCAGTTTGTTTTAAGAGTTTTGTCAAAGTACACAATTGATTAAACAATCTGATAACAAAAACCCTTACACAGTTTTTACACCATTCAATATTTTCTAAAGGGGATTTTTTCTTAGGTAAGAACAGAATCTATGCAGGCTTAAGAGCACATAGTCTACATACTGTAGGCTTGATTACTGACAAGTTCGGGCAATTATTTGGTTATTGTTTTTCATAATTGTTTGCATTATTTTACAAAGCATTATGCTCTTGTTAAATGAATCAACACCTCATGAACAATTCAGTTTACATCAATTAAGTCATTGTCAATCATGCCATCCTATAATCAGTTATAGCCATGCTATTTATGTGCCCAAACTAGGCTTATGTCTGTATCCTATGCACAATGGCATATCTACTGCTACTCCTGTAAGATGTTGCAAACCATGCTCAGTGGAACACATTTTTCAGGAGCATGTATATCTATTTGCATGGAGCCACAAATACCTCTTTGGAAGCTTTAGGCTACCAAGAGCTGCCCTCATGGAACTTTGCAATAGATTGGCACCAACACTGTTGAACCATACCAGATTGTCCAACCCTGTTCCACCCCACGCGCAGGCTTTTTAACCACAGAGACATTTCACAGGGAGCTAGGAGACAGAGTGGTTCTATCACAGGCATCCATCAGCTGCACTCTCCCGAGAGTCACAGATAGAATAAATCAACCGGCCACACAATACATAAAATTACCCTTTACAGCAGTTCCCAGTCAAGAGAAAATTCCATTCTGTTGCTGGTCTACCCAACACCATCGCCCGCAGTAGACTGCATACACACTTTAGCACATTAAGGCACCCTCTGCAGATCCATTTCTATACCTCACCTGAAAGCACAACCACTCCATAAATTGTACAACTCATCTGTGAATCCCAGAACCATCCTCTAAATGGGGTCTCCCAAAATAGGCACGTTTCTGCCCTCAAGGCCTACTCGCATAATGGCCTATTTACTTCTGCTTCAAGATGTTGCGGGTCATACCCTCAGAAGGGCGCACATTTTCCAAGATACCAGTAATGTAGATCTAACTGCAGGGAGAGATAAGAACCTCTTTCGAGGCTGTAGGCTACCAAGAGCTGTCCTTATTGAACTTTGCAATAGCTTGGCACCAACACTATTGTGCCATACCAGATAGTGTAACCCTGTTCCTCACCACATGTGCAAGTTTTACTGACTGGGCCATTTCACAGGGAGCCAGGAGACGGAGTGGTTATGTCACATGGCATCCCTCAGCTGCACTGTCCCGTGAGTCACAGATGAAATACATCAGCTGGCCACATAATATATAAAATTACCATACAGAGCAAGAATAGGTCCCAGAAAAGATAGGATTCCATGCTACTGCCGGCCATAGCCAAAACTATCACCACAACAGACTGCATGCACACTTTTGCACATGAAGACACCCTCTACATATGTACCTATATCTCCTCAGCAAGCATTACCACTCCATAAAATATACAACTCATGTGTGAACTCCTGAACCATCTTCTGTAGCTATGTGGTTTCCAGCTTCCCAGGAGGTGCACAGAACTCTTAACATTTTCACACCTCGAGACAGGAGCTGCTGAAGCATGGCTAAAGTACACATCATTGAGTAATTTTAAACTACAGCAACTGTATGCTTTTATTCCTAGGATGACTCAGACATCATGTATATGCCCCGCCCCCTCCCCCCCTGCTTAATGACACAAATGGCCAACACTCAAACTCATCAGGAGGTGTCCTTCAATCAGCTGCCCAATTGAAGGGACCGTTGGCAACATAAAAGGACCCTGATTGTGTTTGTACAGAGCACATGGCAAGCCGCTTTACAAACCAGACAGTGGGGCGATTCTGAATCTTATGCTGACAAAACAGAAGCTATGGCATTTTTCTAACATTTGGAGTCTGGTGTTCCTCTATCTTTAGATTTTTGCGTATTTATGACTTCCTTATATATTAGTTTGTGTTATTTCTGCCTTGCTTTTATATGAGGATCAGTGGGGCTTTCGTCTGTTCTTATTAGAACAACTAGCAGGTGATGTTTCCATTAAAAAGGATAATGGAATTCATCATTTTAATAACACAAGTGTAAATTATTATTTGTATTATTATATATATATATATATATATGAAACTGATGTGAAAAAATTTAAATAAAAATGTCAAGAACATATTAGATTTAGGAAGATGTTGGTGAATGAGGCCCAATAATATTAGGTGACAAACTCTAAATCTTGATTAAGATTCCTTGGTAGCCAGGACCAGTTTATTTTGGACCAGTTAAGATACTGAAGAGAATGTTCTCGGTGGTGACATATTCAAAGATATCTAGATAATTTATATAGAGTAACTTATGATTACTTTTCAGCTAACACACACACACACACACACCAATCCTACTATGATATTGTGTTTTACCAATGAATGATAAGCTAATACACAAGTTGTCCTTAACTGTACGGTAAGTTGCTCCAAAACAAAGTCAAGAAAAATATGTTTTTGCTCTTCTTGACCTATGGGATGCAGCACTTTTTTCCCCCATAATGTTTTTCAGACAAATATTCATACGATTATCTATAAGGGAAGAGCTCCTGATACAAGTTTAGTAATTGTTTTTGTTCTTCTAATACATACTTTTGTGACAATACAATCACAATGAACTAATATAATATATTTCCATTATATTTCTGAGGACTACAATAGCCAGGCCTGGAATTGATAAGAGCAGGTGAAATTAGATAGGCCATTTTTAAATACATTTTCAGCACTATTCCATTATGCCCTGACTGAATTTTGATGAAATTGGATTGGTGTTGGCAATCAGCCCATGATCACCTCCAAGTCAAAGCCTCTTGTCTCCCGACCTTGAGAAACAGGGACATGTTAGGTGAGCACTTGGAAATGGCTTTTGGAGAATGACATTAAAGTCACCTTGCTCACTCCGCGCCCTGGGTAAGGCGGTGGTCTGATCCCCCTCTTGTTATCCAGCGGAAGGCAGATAGTGACTCGCTCACAACATTGAGACTCAATTGCCTGTGCTTATTATCCTTTGGCATTGAAACATCTCACGTCTTGCTTGCCGCACACACGCTGACCTCTATTCCATCACTTAACCGCTGATGATAAGATGGGGGAGACTCCAGCTGACTTATTCATGTCCCAACCAATCGAAGGTGAAAACACAGCATGTCAGAGTCCCCGGGTCAATCATGTTGACACGTGTCAGTTTGTCCAATGAATCCAAACAATATCGGTGAACGTTACTCCTACATATTCAAGCGGCAACTTATTTTCTCCCTTGTGGTTTGATAGGAAATGTGCACCATGCATTGAGCAATGTGCAAAGAGCAAAGCATTTTTCTATAATGAATACACAATACAATTTTAAGATACACTATCACTCTCTACTGCAGCTGTAGGGTTCATTCTGGAGTAAAGGTCATTGGTGTTGGGTTTAGTGAGGCTATTAGATATCTGCAAGCTAAACCAATCAATACCTCTTTATGAGAGAGGGTTCTAGCTAGGAGCTTGTTGGACATAAAAGGATGAGCGGCTAAAATAGATTCAAAGCATTCTTGGATCCTTGAGATAAAGTACTCCCAGTAGTTTTATGAAATATTAAATAATACACCATAATTTTTATAATCTGTATCTCAAACATTTATTTAGCCGGAATTGTGCATATATTCACCTTTTTATAAGCCTATACATAAATGTAACTCCATGATTACCTTTTTTTTCTTGGTGTCCATTTCATGTGTTTTAAGACTCGGTATTGAGACTCTTTTGTTTACACAATTAGTTTTGTATTTAATATATTTTTTTCCAAGGATTCTGAAAAGAGCAGAACACTATCATCTAAGGCTGTCTTCCCCACTGTGTGTTCAGCTGTTAATTTATGTCGAGTAACAGTCTTCTCCTCATCGATAAGTAATTCCGCTATCTTTTTAATTTACCATTTGGGGCACGAGAAGCCAATTAAAATGTGTTTGAGTTTGCTCATTGTGCTGTCTGAAATAAATTGAAGAAAATGCTATCTTGATTTAATTTGTTTTTTTTTTATTTGACATTTGAATTCTCCAGACAAAATGACTTGATGTCATGATGGACATCTGCATGCGGACACTTTGAATCTGTGATTGGCTGTTAGTGAGTGTGTCAAAACATCTTCACACGCCATCTGTCCACGTTGAAAAGCCTGCAATGCAAGAGATGCTGCAAACCCTGTATCACACACACTAGCAAAGATTAACAGAGGATTTTTCCAGAAGCCATGCACATGTATTTAATATTCACCAGAAAAGACTGTGAACAAGAGATTGAAGCAAATGTAAGTACATGTGTTGACCAGCGACTTTATGATGTATGGTTCCCAGGTAACAGAGGTTCTCAAGGGTGAACTGTGTGATTTGATGAGACAGAGACGAATGGATGCTTGGTGCTAACAAAAGCGGTTGCCATGTAACAAAATATGACCAGTGATATTGGAATACTGTAATACCCATTACACAAAACCATTAACTTAATGTCAGAATTGATACATATGTGCATACAGTGGGCTTAATTAAAGATGGTTCCCAGAAGTAATATAGTAAGGCTTTTTTTAATACAATCAGGATGACAAAGATAATATTTAAAAAAAAATAGCAACAATAAACATTTACACAGCATTCATTCAGACTTAGGTCAGACATTTTCCTTAATTAATTAAAAGTTGAAATACAAACAAATCAATGTAATGCGGAGAATACAGCATACCAGACTATTTCAAGCAGCTACACCCGCTTATAGTAATCTGAATTCAGATACTGACACAGATATTTTCTGGCAAACCCTTATTCACCCTTATTGTTCACTTGATCTAAGTGCTGTTATCATTGCTGCCAACTATCGGTATACAAAGTCAATGAAAGGTTCAAGGTTTAAGAGAACTTTTAACTTGAAGGTACATAGAACTCTGTGTTTACAAAGGAAGTGGAGTCATAACACTCTGGATAATGGAGACAGAGTGACACAGAGATAGCCTTCAGTGGAGGAAAATAACTGGAGTTTGAAATCTGTCTGTCTGAGTTGTCACTTGCACACACACACACGCACACACACACACACACACACACACACACACACACACACACACACACACACACACACACACACACACACACACACACACATAAACACCACCCATACTTGAAGTGTGTTATTACATCAAACTGCAGTGCTGTCAAGGTACAAGGCCATTGGCTATTTGTGGCTAAAAGATAGATTGCGGAAACAGTCCTGCTGTCAAAATATTTCCAAATAAAACCAGAGAACTCCTGGTTCTTTTTCATTTTATCTAAAGATGCTGGGTTGAGGTTGGAGTGCTGTGCTCAGTTACAGGTGGAGACGGTGGAGGTTGACACCCTTTTCGGGCACACTCCAATCAATATGGGTCGACCCTGGGATTGCAGTTGCGTTCACTGCCCAACAGAACTCAGAGTAGGCTTATGTGTAAGCTCCTATACAAATTATTATTATTTTATTAATGATATGACTGACATCTCCATTACACTTAACGACACCACTGATGAGAGTTCAGATGGCCAGAGTGATGATGATGATGATGATGATGATGATGATGATGATGATGATGATGATGATGATGGTGACTTTGTCATTGTTAGCTTTGCAGGTAAAATCACCTGCTAGGCCTTGTTGAATAAAATTGACCTTCATTCTTGGTAAAATATTCACTTTATTTACTTTAAATACACCTTGAATGAGTAATTTTCTAATAGATGTGTCTTGCTTTTATATAGCATTACAGTTTATGAGTGATATATCAATGGCACAATTTACCCCAACGTATTCTCTCCAAAGTTAGTATTGCCAGGCAGGAACCACATCCTGAAATATACGCACATATTTTAGTTGGAGACATTACTGTCAAGGCCTCACTTTAAAGACACTTTGAGTAAAAAGTGGCACAACTCACCCAACTCTCCCATATGTTTAAAAAAAAGTGTTGATAGTATATGTATTTAATAATGAAGAATAATTACAATATTTCATTCCAAATGGCTTAAGATTATAGCCTCAAATGAGCATGTGTGTGTGTGTGTGTGTGTGTGTGTGTCTGTGTGTGTGTTGTGACTGTGCGAGTATTGCGCGTGGATTATTTTCGCAAAATAATTCATTTCCCAGATGGGGAAATTTGTCACCCTCCATAATGTCACAGTCATGAAATATAATTAAACGCCATGATAGCAAAGCCTCTATAATTGTGCCGCTCTGCTGCAATAAAGTCGTAACCTGCCCCTGCCTATTGAGGACTAACTACCCTGCAAACAGAGAAACCCTTCAATGCATTATACTGCCAGTACTTTAGTATAACCAGACTCACAAGGGCTGTTACCCAGGCTACAGAAAGTTCAACATTTGCACCATAAAGCCTAATTTGCACATTGAACCGGTGAAGATGTCAGTGCAGTCCAAATCCTAGAGGGAACTGTGGAGGACTGAGCTGAAAATCCAATCAGATGAGGAAAAGAACAAAGAGGATTGATCGTACTCTACCTGTTCATTCTAAGTAAAGTATTCACAGAAAAAGAAGGATAAACATACTTTTTGTCCGAGTCTTGTTTATCAGAACCAGCAGTTAGGTAAATAATACATTTTCCCAGATGGCGAAAATGAGGTGAGATCATCACTTATTTATTTATTTTTTTGATTTTGGACTCAAACAAACACCCATGCACATGTATTTTTTCAAGCTGTTGTTTGAGTTAGTTTTGTTAAGTTCACCTGCAGTTCTTGTTGTAGTAATAATAATGTCATAATGTCGGGCTGGTATGCATACTGTTTTCCTGCACAGAACATTCAGACAATACGTAAAAGTTGGTGTTAAATAACAGAAAGGCATCGGCAAATGATAGATGCAGTACTTACACAAAATAGCACTTTTCTATGTCTTTGTAATACATTACAAACCTTTGTAATGCTATTATCATATCATAATACTATTATATCATATCTCTAATACTATTAATAGACATAGATGAGTGAATGATGCACCACAAAGCATTAAACTGAGAGATCATCTCATCTAGAAGCACAGATATCAGGGAAGCTTTATGCTAATAATCCTGGACTCCAAAGACCTATCTAGCCCATTAACCTCACTTTGGCTGCACTGTTTTATGTAATCAAACAAAGGCTTAAATATATTTAAAATACAAGTGACAGAAATATGTGAGATTAATGTTGTCATCTCCGCAAAAAGAGTTCCCTGTAAAATGGATGTCGGCTCGACTATCTGGTTTCACTTCACTTGAACCTAATGTTGACAAATGATACTGTCTTGTCAAGGTGCTTTATTTACGGGTTGCTGTACAATACCTATTGTGGGCCAGGCTTGCTGACTTGACGGTGCGACCCACCTCCACCATCTTGTTTCTCAGCTCCCCCACTCATTCTGAACAACACTCCGCCCGTGTTCAATAACCAATAACTTGTGTGGACATGTTGGTGAACATGGCTGTAGAAGAATAATGACCATTCAGCTCTGACCGAAAAAAGAAAAATGCTATTAAATTAAAATGAAGAGAAATGAGCAATGGAGGAAGATAAGTGGGTCTGCATGGTGTAGAAATAATATGTATTATTCAACTCACAAAGCAAAAGACGGTCCAGTTAATTCCCAACATTTCTTTTTTTCCCTGCCCTACCATCAACCAAAGTGCCAGCGAGAACAATTCAACCCATTCCTCTACCTTGAACCTGGCCCAACCCCTCTGTGTGCACTGTTTATTAAATCACATAGCATATGAATTAAATGAGAAAATATTGAAATTCAGACATTCCTCTCCAGTTGAGTTTGTTCTCACACTCCCCTGCTCTTAAATTGATTTCACGCTCCATGGCTATCTGCATGGGTAATAATGTGCGGCATTATTAACTGGGAGAAGGGGAGGAGAAAATCACAGGGGAGGACAGGAGGCTCTGACTAAGAATCTGGGCCGCAGATAAACGCCGCGCCAGACTGTCATGGAAAAGCGTCCACATCCACGTCTAGAGTGGCTATTCAGTCCACATTAGCATTTTTCTCTTGATGCCATACTTCTGCCAGGGACTGAGTCATGTGAGCTGTCACGTGTTTGTCAGTGAAAGCCAGTGTTGATGAGCGTCTCCACTTCTGCCTAGTTTGCTGTGACAACTTCCTAGGCCATCATCAGGAGTAAATTGATTCCAATTTTCCCTCCAAAGACCCAGTTTCTGGGGAAATTCACTACAATAATGGTTAATATACCATATAGTCTTAGAGTGACGTGTTGATGGCAATGTTTCAGGCACTCAAAAATATTTGTCTTGTAGTGCACTTCAACACTTGACAGAATAAACTGTATATGTTCCAGGTACCACTCATGTGCAGTTGTATTGAATTGTTCAGCTGTTTAGTGGTATCTCACAAATATATTCAAAGAATATGAATTTCACGGATCCAACTCTCTAATATAAATACTGTATGTATGACGTGGTTGTAGAGGCAAACTATTGTAGCTATTCCCCTATAAACCAACACCAATGTGGTTGACTGAATTCATTTATATTCATTTTAAATAAATTATAGAATAAAATATGAATAACAAAAAAATAGGAATAATCAAAAGCCAATTTCAACGCACACTAGACCCATTCGAAGAGGTATCGAAAAAAAAACATTTGCTGGACAAGTCCTACCCCAATTATTCACCATGAAGATGTGCAAATTCCAATAACCATAAACTAAACAGTAAATGTTATATAATACAAAAAAAACATTGACATTAGTGAGATACTTTCTCCTTCTGAGGGGTGGACGTTAGTTGAACATTAGAAGGTGCTGTCATATCTAGCGGTTGACCCCCAGTGGGCAGATCAATTACACTGCCAATCCAGATCCATTTTACAGCTGCTCTTACTGTTTGCTGTCATCAGGTGCTCAAGTGAAGTGGATGCTGTGCACTGTGCTCGCTAAGCCACACACATATATAAGCCATCAAATCAAACCAACAATAGTCCTTTTAATTGCAGTCATAACCCTTACAACGTGTTCCATTTCACACTTGACAGTTGCTGTGAAATACATTTCTTGGACAAAATAGTGGCAAATAGCACCATTTACATGACTGTTCAGAAGTCAAGCAATAGAACGTACTGTAGAACGTACGTGCCTCAAACTGGATGTATCCCAGCAGGGATTATGATTTAAAGGTGGGGTCAGCGATTTTGGAGAATGCTCACCATTGGAATCTTTGTATGATGGCAGGGAAGCAAAGTACAGTTCAAATTCCAGAGCTCAGATCATATCTAATCCAGCATGAGACCAAACGTTATTATTGCAACCAGATTGAGCCAGTTTTGACTGTATTGTATATTTTATTTGACATGGACATGACAATATCATTGGACCAACCAGATGCATTGTTTTAAGTGTATTAGCATACATTATAGTTTTCAACACCTGTCCACAGAAGGCTTTTAAAAAACAGCTGCGGTGTTGTATCTATGTCACAATAACAGATCTGCTCAGCAAACAAACACCGGCGTGAAAACCAACAACAAGGTGATTAAAGCTTTAAATTGCGTTGCGCTTCTCTAATAACTTGTTTATTACAGCATGTGTGTGTTGATCTTATTTGTTTTTTTATATGTGATCCAAATGCAATAATGTTGTTTACAGATGTGATTGCAATCTAAAAGGCACGTTCTCTGTTTAATTTACTGCTAACTGGTTAATAGATGGTACTTCATTTAAGGCAAGCCATTACTTGTATAGAAAGTGCTGTGTGGCTGCTCTAAAACAGAAATGAAACAATTATGGTATCAAGTGCAAACTTTGACAGTCTTAGTTTCTCACACCAGATAATAATAGAGTGCAGCTGTTATTCCTCAAACGTCTTAACAGCCAACACTACACCAGTACTGAATCTCTTGTGAAATGTCAGTATAATTTCATACTTGAGGCCATATGCTGAATATGTGCAAAGAACACATACTGAGTGTTGTAGAACTATGTTGGGAAACGGTTACAAGCAGACTATACATGTTTTCTATTTTCATATGACAAACTGTATGTGATTTTAAGGAATAGTGTAACATTTTTGTGAAGAGGCCTACTCTTATTTGCTTTTTCTAAGGGTTAGATGACACTATTGATATCAATCACATTTATTTGTAGGAGGTTCAGGATGTGGTTAACCTAGAGTAATTGAAGCGACAGTACCTACTGCCCCCTATCCAGTTCAACGTTTAGAAATATCTCTACAGACCAATATGTTGATTTATTGACTCAATATATTGTTTTCTTTTAACCAATCCATGTCTGAACATAATTAAGGTTAGGGCACTTTGGTCTCACTGTGCAGAGCTATTAAATAGTGCACAACTTCACAAAAAGTACATTTCTGTCACGCAAGCAAGCGTAGAACGCAAACTCCGATGTACAATATGCGATCCTGTATACATGCAGAGAGAATGCCGACTATGAACGAGTTATCTAGGTGTTCTTGTCTGACTTCACTTGTCCGTTAATGTGCCGATCTGTGTGCGAAGTAGATCGGATAAAGGTGTTTACATGCATTTTACAAGTCCTGTTGAAGTCTTATTTGTTTATTTACCCGATTATGAGTCTGGATTTAAACACACTGAGTGAGTAGTTGTTTCGATTCAGTTTAATTTTTCAACTGTATGGCCATAGCCAGACAAGCCTTTTCCCTCCACCGAACGCTTAACAAGGCTTAACATGTGACAACTCCAGCACCGTCTGTAATGCACGTACATGAGATTGATATCAATTGATCTCACTGTCGGAAATAAAATGAACAAGTGCTTTTTTCCCCAAATGTTAAAACAATTCCTTTTACACGCACAATTCAATCTACATACTGTACGATCCACATATTCCCATCTCAGAAATCCAGGGATCAGGATCAGCCAGCATCCACTCTTTGGCTCAGAAAATAATCCATCTGTCTAGGCTTTACCTGCTTTTGATTCTGTTCACATACGTTTGTTTCCTCCGTCAATCGTTGATGCATTGTTGGCCTAAGAACATCACTTTTACAAACACTGAGCCGATCATGCAGCCAAACAGGGAAACTAACAACAGCCATAGTACATTGGGATCTGAAGAGGATCTGGTGAGCAAACAAAATAGTTCCAAAGATAAGAACACACAACAACCCTTTGCAATGTTGCTCACGATGGCACAGAAAGTGCTTTTTTTGTTATCTAAAAGAGAGATGTGAATTTATGTGTGTATGAAAGTGGAGGTAGTAATCCTCAGCCTGGCATGAGCAGGTGCTCTGAGTCTTCCTATGCTGCTACAGGGCGACACACACACACACACACACACACACGCACACACACACACACACACACACACACACACACACACACACGTCTCCCGGTGACTTTCTTTCCCTGTGTTTGGCTTGTTAGCAATGTATGAGCATATTTGCAAACAGTGCTGAGGGGACCCCACTGTGCCTGGACAAATACTGCATAATGTTTGCTGTACTACTTATTGGTCTCACCAGCTTTTTTTGGCCATGTGTCATCTTCAACTGGCATCTGACGCTAACATTGTGACCATAGTGCCTGGAATACACTCCGCTTAGTGCATTGACCTTGAGGGGAAAAAGCTTGACATCTGGTGCCTTGCTCCAAGTCGTTTTTTTTTTTTTGTCAGTGATGGAGAGTTTGTGTAACGCTATAGCTGCAGTCCTCAGACACTGGCTCTCATTTCGCTGGTGTCTCTTCCAACACAGACGAGCGTCATCATATTAATATTTCAGCCGGACGCGCTCTCGGTTGCACATTTTAGTTTACCTACTTTCCAAATTAAGGAAGTGGAATTCCATGTTTCCCTTTTTTATTTTTTTTAAACAAGATAATTTTGGTCACTGGATGACTCATGGTGTGTACTATATATATACTATCCAGTGACACAAAGGGGGGTTAGGAGAATTACACACAGTCTGGGGAATTGAAGCATTGCTTTGGAGGACACGTTGAATGAGCCTCCAGGGCAAGGCCACTGCTCTGTTATAACCGAGCAGACACTTTCTGCTGTTTCCACTCCTACCACTCCACATGTCCCAATGTCCTCTCACTTCCTGTCCTGTCATACACACACACATACACACACACACACACACACACACACACACACACACACACACACACACACACGCACAGCGTCGAAAGAGACAAAAGGTAAAATCAAAATAGACAGGCACACTATCTTTAGCGGCTCTGACTCACTGTCTAGAATGTATTTCCAGAAATGGCAAGATTGACACTAAAACACAGGATTCACAGGAAATTGTCATATTTCTGCTGAGATGACGAGGAAATGGTTTTGTAGAAACGACTTTAAGATGAATTCTAAACACAGTGTTATGGACGAAACATAGAAAATGTTGGTAGAAAAACAAAGTAATTAATGCCATTTAGTAGTTACATGTCAGTGAACAGCAAATCAATGACTTTTATTTAAACAGAATTGGGCGGATCTGTCATAGATGTCATGGCTCTCAGACCTTTACATCATATTTGCAATGCAATGTCATTTAGTGAGATATGCAAGCAGCCATTGCTTCTACCTACTTACCATTACCTTGAATGCTGTATTTATAAACATACGTCCCATGTGATCAGTATGATGAAAAATGAGTGAAATCCTTCTAATGCGTTATAACCCAATGTGAAGTGTTTAGAATATGAACAGCTTTCCAATTCATTCAATTTCTGGAGTATTGTCTCACTACCTGAATAATCACTCACCCATAAAAGCTTTTTTACACACAAGTGTTTTCAGTCTGACGGCCCACAAAGGCTGTTTGTAAGCTTTTCTTAAAGTATCCACTGCGTGCAAATGCAGAGTATAGGACAAAGAGCTAGCGTGTTAGTAAGTGTTAGACTCATCATTATATCAGAAGGTGTTCTCCTGGATTCATCCCTCCACGGCTCTCGCATAGTTTGATTCAAAGGCCTCGTGTAAAGAAGAGGCTGTTTTTTTATGAGACTGCTGATAACTGCAGACACATCCACGGACCCCACAGCATTCTGCGTCAGTGCTATTCACCAGGCATTACATATGGCTATGAAATGTAAGAGAACGGCTTATAAAACAGAATAAAGAACAGGTGGCCTTGGCAACTGTGTGTGTCTGCGCTTTAAGGGACTCTCTCTGCCGATAGCAAGACAGCCCACTCTACCATCCGGTCCTATAAAGGAAAGCATTAAGAAACAGAGCTTAGGGCCGTAGGGTGCATCACCAATAAAGAAAAAGTCTGTGTGTATATGTGTGTGGGGGGATATGATTGTCAGATGTGTTTGCGAAATAGATCGTAAACACCTGTTTTCTTATGGTTTGAGAAGGTTTTGTCGAACACTTATCTTCAGTACTGCCACTGAACACTGGCTAATATATTTGTTTTCGGGATCTACCCCTTGGTTGTGCACAATATACAGTAAATACACATCTACCTTTCTATGGATAACACAAAAACTGTATCTCTGTGTCTACCAGCATATTCACATCACGGACCATGTTTTCAGTAGTTAACACTGTGGATTTCATACCAGCAGCCAACACTTCAAACCAGCGTTCTTCTTTTATATTATCAGACAGAGTTCATCTTCAGCCAGTGAATGGACACTTTCTTTTGAAGCAGCAGTAGTTTGCCCAACTTTTTTTCAATCCATTTACTTAATTCTCATTCTGGAAATTAATTGAACTTTAATATTCCACTTAAATGTTAAAACCAATCCATTTTCTGCCGTATACGTTCTCAGAGGGAGTAGCTAGGCCACATCCCATTTCACATCTCATCCGCTATTTCACAGAAATTAGTGAGAGATAAGGTGTCTCTGATCACTCATGGGGGTGGGAGGGGGTGGAAAACACACACCTCTACAGCCACATTTTTAAAGCAGTGCCTCAGGCAGGATCCTGAGAAAAGCTCAATGTTTTCTATTCCTTGGTGAGAAAAGAGCAACAGCTCATTAGTAGCTTGAAAACTATACGATATGTTGGGCACTTATTACAACAAAGGCCATGCACAGCTTGTCTTTTGACAAACGACTTTGAACTAGTGTGCCAGGAACAGAACTTGAGAAGGCCAATGATTTAGTTAAATCTATAAAGCACAAAAACACATTTACCAGACGTATGGAAAGAGAAGGTCAGAGCTAAGGTTTGCTGCAGTGATTCAAAGAAAGAAAATTAACTAATTACATCATGTCAAATAAGCTAACCTCAAATGTTTGGTCAAACCTTATATGCTAGTGTTGTTAACCTCTCTAACACACTTGTTTAACACAGAAGCACACACTCTTTCACAATATGCTTTTGCACATATGGGAAGAGTGTCAAATCAAATTAACACGTTTACACTTCACTTGCCATTACGCATCTGTAATGGCAAGTGAAGTGAGAGGTCATGCTCATTATAATCCTTATTTTTATAGTTTTAATGAAAAGCACAAAGCACAACATCATACACTATCCAGCCTTTATGTGGAAAGAAATGCATGAGTTATCTGGCAATGGTTTTACAATGGATTACTGTGCTAACAATCTAGCGTATGAGGAATGTACTGTCTACAATGTAGAGGAGACTAAGGCTCATTACTTGATTATTTCTTTGGATTATCAACTCATCTGTCAATTGTCTTTAGACTTTTTTTTGTCTTTTTTACTCTGTTACTGTTACGGTTAACTATTCGGAAACATGTGCACTGCCAAACAGTTTACATATTCCAAGGTGACATCTGCAAATGTGTGTTTGTGAAGAATAGCAGAAAAACGTATCATAAAAGCAGCTTAAACAATCAAGTGTTAGTTTGGCAATGGAGTTCTATGATTCGGGAAAAACGAGTATAAACGTACACATATCTTGGAAAATGTACAAACCATCCTGTACAATGTACCGTGTAGTAAACAGAAAAGGATATCAAGAAAACTCAATATGTGGACAAATGTAGAAGTGTGCACTCTACAATAACATGTCAGTTACCCCCCTATTTCTGTATCGTGCATGGTTGTTCACATTCTTCTATACGTGATTTATTGTTCAGATGGGGAAAGCCATATGCTCAGTTTTGAGGTGACATAATGTTGCATATTGTATTATAGTGTTGGAAATGTTCACTCATTGTCTTGTTCCTATGAAACGTTTTTTTTTTTCTCGAATAGGGCTGAGACACCTGAGACGTGCTAAAGGAAGCCTGTAGCTTCATTTAGCTTTTCTTCATGCTTTGTTTTGATTAACATGAACATTCTTCTCTGCACTTCAACAAGGGCAGTTGCATACTCTGTTCCCTGAACACAGATGGTCCAATAATTTGTGAGCTGATTGTTAGCAAGCCCTTAAACAAGCCGAGCAGAGGAATGCGCAATTCAAATCAACGTTAGCGGAGGCCGCTGCAGAAGATCATGTTGTTCATGGACAGTATCACTTTCCTTCAAAATACTTGGTAATGCTACATTGTTGTGATTGCAGCTACATTTACTTTGAGCAAAATACTCAAAGTGGAAATTTGCTACGGTCCTCCGATTTCCATTAGTGTAGATTATTTGGACAACAGTTCCTCATTATTGCACCAATATTGTGAATCATACTTGTCCCAATTTGGCTTTTTTGAGTTACAAATGTCTCTTATTGCTCAACAAATATGGTGTTCCATATTTTCTGTTCTGGATCAAACTTAACACTCTTTATCTTATTGTAACGTAATAAGCAATTATCATGTTATAATGTGATACCGATCTTTTAATTTCCTTTAGTGACATTAATACGCTGCCATACAAACCAATCTGTATTTGACGCTCTAAACCTTGGCTTTTTTAAATTTAATTGCATAACATTCAACCTAAGCAGTATGTCATTAGCAGACGAGCGCTGTATGAATCTTCATCTAAACATGCTATGGACTGATAGAAAGCTTAATGTTTGCTGGCTGACACACCACTCATGCACAACATTTTCTATAATGAGTTATATTGTACTGTCTGAAAAGAATGAATTGCATGATGACTAATATTTTAAAAATTTGATTTCATGAAGGAAAAAAAGTACCAGATGTTGCAAAGCGAATGAATCTTTTCACCAGAGGCTTTTGAACAGATGAATGCGTGTCAGCAGCTCTTAACAATGTTGTGGGGCAGCAACACTTGCAGTGAAATTGGAGGTAAATGCTGCTCCATATTGGAGCTATTATACCAACCATTGGAGGGCCCTGAGCCATAGGCAGAAGATCCCACCTCCCCCCAAGGCTCTTTCACGTTCCCTGTTAGGTGATGTTAAGAAGGAGAGCACAGCTGGCCGGGGATTGTTATTTCCACTCTATGGTTTCTAGACTTTACAATATAGCTATTGGCTGGAAACCGTGAACTTGAAATACAAATTGGAGGAGGGTCAGAGATGTGGTAGCTCCAAACTTTTTTATCTCTATTTGTTCAGTGGTGTACTGCACAAAGGAGACGGACTTGAATAACTACCTTAAGAAAATGGCTGTTTGAATAAGTTAACTTCTTTGCAGGACTCAAAGTGAGCAGATGTACTGCAATTAAGAACAGAGTTAAGAATATGTGCTTACATTTTCAACTATATTCTAATAACTCATATGGAAAATTAATATATTTAAAAACAGGGGGGGTTAGATAAGAAGTTGATAATTGCACTTGTGAGCATGATGCTGTGAAGTTCAGTTTGTCACTGGGGATTCATTAAACACAAGCAATAACTTGAGGTAAGCTAATATTAGAACATGTCTCCCATGTTGGGTATCGGATCCAGTTAATGAAACTGGCTTGATGCTTTTTATTTTTATCTAATTTAACTATTATTTTTTTTCAAAGAGAGTATATTACATTTATAAATGTTATGAAATAATGTTAGAGATCATAAAAACACATCATCATTATGGTGAAATGGCAATCGTTCCTTTTAGTATATAAGGCTGAAACTGAGTTTTAGTATAGAAATATTTATTATTTATTTTTTCATTTCATTGATATACAGTATGTATAATAACTCCAAATGCAACAATAATAATCATCCTACTCAACATCATAATTAACATAACAATGGTGATTTACAAGAGCAACCTTCTCTTTTCTTAATCCAATAAAGTTGTAAGCTACAATTTGGAAAGCCGTCAAAAAAGCAGTCAAATAGAAATATGTAGCACTTGAGAACCAAAATATTGGCTTCTTGGTGTTCTCTCAATCTGGATCGATTCCAAGTCTGTTGTTTTATGACGCCTTGCTCTGTTCTACATAAATGTATGGCTTCAATTTGGTCTGTCCGTAAACTGTGGTGGATTTCTACATTGGTAATTCCTCAAATCGAAATGTCTGAATGTGATGGAGAACTCTATAACCCGCTGAAAGAGTCAACACAATTCATCCTTCTGTCATTCATCCATTTCCTATTTCATTTACTAAAGCCCACCCATTCACTCCCCCAAGCCCACAGTACAAACAGTAAGACTCATCCATCCTCACTGTACACATCTCGTATGTAAACTACCACCTACACATACTCCTGCCACTTCTGATAAACGACTCCTAACATGCAGTCCGTGGACTTTTTGATTTTATTTAAAACTCATATAGGGGAGAGTGGCCTAAGTTGTGCAACTTTTCACTCAAAGTGACTTTAAAGTAAGGCCTTGACAGCAAAGTCTCCAACTCAAATATGTACATATATTTCAGGGTGTTGTGCATCCCTGGCAATAAAAACTTTGGATCTGGAATAAACTGTTGAAGAAATATAGCTTTCGGAAAAAAAGTTGTCTTGATGCACAACTTGCCCCCGGTGTGGTGTAAGTTGTGCGGTTGGAGAGAATACCATGGGGTGAATTGTGCCATTGCTATATATCTCATAAACTGTAATGCAAGACAAATCCATTAGACAATTACTTATTTAAGGTTTATTTAAAGTAAATAGTTGACAAAGATTGAAGGACAATTTTCTTAAACAAGGCCTAGCAGATCTAATGGTTTTACCTGCAAAGCTCACAATGACAAAGTCACCATCATCATCTTTGTGGCCATCTGAACTCTCATCAGTGGTGTCGTTAAGTGGAATTGAGATGTCACTCTCTTCTGAGCTACTGTAGACAATCACTTTCTTTTGGTGACCAGCGTATACAGCCATGCCACTGGCACAACTCTCAGAAATGTACTTTGCACTAGTTTCTCCGTGCTTGTGGAACCAACTGCCACCTGACAAATGTGATTCCCCTACATTTCTGCCTTTAAATCAAGGCTCAAAACCCATATGTACACCCTGGTGTTTCCTCCCCATTAACTATCTTACCTCTGCACTACTATCTGTGTTTATGTGGATGTATGGGCTTTACGTCTTTTATTTTGGTTATTGTTATTTTACCTTCATTGTTTACCTACTGAATGCACTATGTACAGCACTTTGGACAGTGCAAACTGTCATAAATGTGCTTTTACAAATACATTTTACTTACTTACTTACTTATAACTCACCCAGGCCCTTAGGCACAAATCACCCCATCCCCAGAATTTTGGATAATAAGCATGATGCAGCAGTTTAGGGCTGACATCGTGCTAACTGTATAGACTCAAAATGTAGCATACCAAAGCACTAAAACATGTGTCAAATATTTTCAAACTTGTCTATAATTGTTCAGACACAATAATCAAAAAACCTTGATCATGGAAATTTTACTTTGAAAGGCAAAACACAGTTTTTTGAGCTTAAATGTGATTATATCTTATTCCTTGTGTCTCCCTTCTTTACAGGATGAGTCAAATGGATGACTCTTCTTAAATATGTGGTCACATTTCCAATTTCTTCCACGGTTTTCTAGAAACAAGGGCTGGAACAACTTTCAAAATGCACAACTTAGGCCACTCTCCCCTACGTATTAAATTTGACCCGAGATTACATTTATGATCGAACAGATGCTTTCTCAAGTTGCGTCAGCAATTTGTGCAATACAGAGACTCATTGTTCTAGGTCAGAACAAGGTAAATCTTGTGTGGTCTCGCTGTGTGTCTTTGTGTGAATACCCCCCACCACCACCAACACACACACACACACACACACACACACACACACACACACACACACACACACACACACACACACACACACACACACACACACACACACACATGCACACACACACCATTTTTCACAAAAGTCTTAAGCAGCATACATAGTGTTTGATCATTTAATTGAAATTACAACACATTGTGATTTGAACACAATTTCACTTGTGAGTTGAAGCGGAACTTGTCATGTGATATCTTAAGAGACAAACAAAACAGCTATTTTAACAACAGCTTGTGACAAAGCCAATACAAGCAGAAAGTTAGATGAGAGCACTTGCTTGTCATTTATATTTATACAGCCCACTATCACAAAAAGCAATTTGCCTCAGGGGGCTTTACTTCCTGCACAACCTACAACACCCTTTGTCCCTAAACCCTCAGATCAGATATGGAACATCTCCTTAAAACACATATAATAAAACAGGAAAACATGAAATACATTTCAGAGAGACCAACGTAGATGTTCATAGTAATCCTTCTTATGTTTCCCAAGGACAGACACACATTGTATTATTTTTTTCAATTTGGAATGAGCCGTCCTTGCTGTTAAGACATTTCCAGTCTTTGTGGTATATGCTTACTTAACCGCTTTCAGTTTTACATGTAAAGTGCACATATGACAGTGGTATCTTCTGACCTTACCCTCAGTAAGAACCGTAAGAAAGCATGAGCATATTCCCTTAACAAATATTAAACTATTCATTTTATATTTCATACAGTATATGGGAATACACTGTTATCACAATGCTACTGCTTTTCTGAACGTATGCCCCCAGCTGAAATAGCCCTATGATACAGGATTATGGTTAAGTGCCAATAGTCTCGCAAAGCCAGTCTGGAAGCACTCCGTTTAGAGCCGTCTATTCGGGGGGAAACTGGGCTGGCCTGTTTTTATTTATTTAAACCAATCACAATCATCTAGGGCGGGGCTAACCCCGGGAAACAGCAGCGGTGTCCGTGCAAAATAGTGCCGGGGGGAGAACTTACTTTGATGGAACGTCTTCACGTCCAAAGGCTGTCAGAGAAATGGGTAAATCTAACCCGCAAACGCCACATCAAAACTATTAAAGACGAAAGGAATACATATAGTGTGTTGCTTTCTAACCAGCATGTTAAGACACCATACACTTTAGCCCCCGAGGAGCTCACGGGATAACTTAACCGGAATTAACTAGCCACGTAGTCACGCATTTATCTCTGGTAACATTATCATCGGCGGCCCGTTGTCCTGTAAATCACCAAAGAAAGGGAACGGCGAACCTTAATCTAGCTGGTTATAAGGTCCGGTGCTCAATTCAAACCCCCACGCTTCATTTTCCAGAGTTTATGATGGTATTTCTGCCCGGGGGAAGTTGTATAATGAAGTTGGACAGCTAGGCTAGGCTAAGATAGGCTGCGTCCCGGACCACCGCCGCCAATATTATTATCCCGAAGTATCGCCACACTTTATTTCTGTCTACAGTATTATTTCTGTCTACAGTAATGTGACTTCTCACACCCTGTGTGTGTGTGTGTGTGTGTGTGTGTGTGTGTGTGTGTGTGTGTGTGTGTGTGTGAGAGAGGGAGAGCGCTGCACAGAAGCACACAGGTTGACTGTGAGCGAATTGTTTCCTAGTTTGAGGGGTAGCCGACGCCAGCGCTAATAGACGCTGGTGGAAACGGTTCAGCCAAACTAAAGTGCCAAAGATACCAATTTGATCCCAGACCCCCCCCCCCCCCCCAGTAGTAATTTAAAACACAATGCCCCCTTTTTTCGATTAATTTAAAAAATTTCCACAATCTTATTGTAGAGAGACCTTGTTGGTGGACAGGCATAATTGATGGTGGAATGCAAAACATTATATTTGGCCTCAAGTTCAGAGCAAACGCATTTACCTTGCACAGATTAGTTTCAAATTAAACTTATATAACACAGGGTCTAAGCAATCAGAGCTTTCCCGGTAGCTCTCCGAGACTCATTTCTTTGAGCGAGTTTAATTATCTTTAATGGCAAAGTCAGGCTGGGCATATCTGGTCGGAAAACAAAGTCCATTCCTCATAAATTCATTATAGTGCTGGGCCTGGGCAGGATGTGGTGCTCAAGGCGAGAACAATTTCTTATGTCATTTATTGGAACGAAGAGAATGAAGTTTGCTCCAGTGTTTGCTTTTGATTAGACGGCAAAGAAAATCATCCATTGAGACAGCTTGATTACAATTAATTATTTCTGTGTAACAACCACAAACACACACACACACACTGAAGAATGAACGCGTTGATACAAATGTTCAAATTAATCTGTATGAGATGTGCAGATATGTAGAGCACTGCTTAATGTGTGAATATATAACTCAATGAAAACAACAGACAAATCCATATGCTAATGTTTTTTGTTTCTATGAAAGCAATCAATTACTGTATATAATTGTAATAGCTTCCATGACATTATTCTTTTAGATATAGGAGGTAATAATATTACACATTTTATCTAAATCATTAAAAGCATAACTAATTATAAAGTATTTTTCAGACGGACAGGTAATTGCAATTATATATTTGCTGTTTAAAAGATTCTCTTGAATATCGTCATTGGCCTGTGTCTTGGTGGTATATGGTATACTATGTGTGCTGTCTGTTTGAGGTCGGATGGGAGAAAAGATGACAGCAGTAAGCTTAACTTATTAAATGTCATGTCGAAAGGAGTTTTAAATAATGCACACATTTCTCAGAGTCGGAGCTGCTCTCCAGACAGACATTATGTCATTGGCTGAGTTTGACCTAAATAGGCGGAGTCAGAAATCCCTGGCCCACATGTTTTCTGGGTGAAATAACATTAAAACTGAAGCTCAGTGAAATGACAAGACTTTGGAGGCGAGGAAACTAATACGCCATTGCTCACTCTAAGAATGTAATCTGAGTAAGGACAGCCAGGTTACCTTACTTGCCAAGTTTACTGTATCTGTAATGTAATCGTGTTAGCCTGCTAACCTGCTAAGACTATCAGCAGGCTAATGAGTAGGTCTGGAAGAGAATAACCTTGTGTGTTGTAAGTGAGTGTGTGGTGAAGTGTAATCAATGCTGTTTATGTTGGTCCGAAGCACATCAACTTTTTTATTTCTGAACTTCACAATAAAATGCCCAATATTTGACGGATTTAAGACCCAATCAAGTGTGTTGTCAAAAAGGTTTTCAAATACTTGGTCTGGAGAACATGGAGAAGATGAAGTTAAAAAGTTTAAAAAATTTAAGACCTGCAAAAGTCAAGAATATGAAAACAAAATGGAAACATTTAGAATTGAAATATTATTGACAATATCATTATTCTTAAATATATTTGCAAGTATCTGCTTCTAAGAGGAAGCAGCTGTATTGGAATGTACAGAAATAATTGGTCAAATAATATGTAATATTCCAGGTATGAATTATAAAGAACACATGCAAATGTGCAGGGATATTAATGAAAAATGTATTTGGTTATTCCCCAAAAATGACCACTATTGCTTTTGATCGCTCCCTGACATTCTGAAATGCAGCTTTCTAGGAAGGTCATGTTTCTTAGAAGGGAGGCAAGAAAACAGAGCCCAGTGTGGTCAACAACATTGTCACATATCAAGACTTTGGTTCGAGATGCATAGTTAAAGGTGCTGTAAGCGGAATGGTTCTTTTAGATAACTTCCTGTCAGTTACTGCAGTTAGCAGTCCCCTCGCTCGTCCCTACGTCACCACATTAATGCACTGCGGTCTTCAAGCAGCAAGTTATCTAGCGTCATCTCAGATCCATAAGTGCGATAAAACATGATAAAAACCATCAAAACAGACATTGGGAAGGATTTTTACCTGCTCCGCCATTGTAGGCGCATACACATTCACCCATCTGTTGCTCTGGCGTGCACCGGCAGTGGAGTGTACGTATATACTATATATGAGTGAGACGAGTGTCGGTTTGTAGCGTTCTCTCTTCTGATTGGATAAACAATTTGGGATACTCCAATACGTTTATTTGCCGATTACATGCAAAGCAGCTGACTTAGAGATCGGCTTTATGAAACGTGCATATTATGTAAGTGATCACTGAATGAATAAAGAGCGATTTTACACTTATATTAACATAAACCGCTTACTTCACCTTTAAGGGTGTATTCACACAGGGAAAGTCCGCAAGTTCACTTGCTTTGGTCCAGACCAAAGAGAGTTTAGATTTTTTTTGTTTGGTGTGGTCCACTTTCATATTGCCCCTTTTGTAAGTGAACCAGCATTACGAAGCAAAAGCACACGCGATCTGAGGTCATTCATTCATTGGACAGACAGTCTGGGGTGGAGAGAAGCAGGGAGATCGAAGTAAAAACTACGAAATATATAATTGATATAATATATGGTTAAAAATAATAAAAATGCCTACATCTAGCCTGTAAATAAAGTAAAAAAAAAAATCAAATTATTGTTGTTTCATATGTTTATAATATGAAGCCCTATGACAATGCCACGTTATGTGGCTTGTAGTCTACGATGTGAAACACAATTTTTACTGACACTCAGCTGATTAAGCTGTGTATCAGCTGGGTGTCAGTTCGGCGCAGTTCAGCTCGTAACTGACACGGGGATAGTATTGACGGTCCCGTACATGGGAAGCAAAATAAAAACCCACACTTCTTGCGCAGCGTGGACCTGTTGGCACTGTGCGGGAGATGCTCCCCTCTCCTTCATCTGATCGCTGAACACATTCAGCATTTTTACACGTCCTCTCGATCAAATGTAGGCTAATATATTGTTCTGGGCTCCCAGAACAATACCACAACTTATCGTCCTAACAATGGCGACAACAACACTTTCCCATAATTTGAAGCTGACGGCAATTTATTAAAAAAGAAAGGGCACAGTGCGTCCTGCATTTGGGTCGGATCGAGTCCGGACAAATTCACACCATAAACGAACTGCAGCAGAGTGCGTTTGGAAACGCACCGGGACTACCTCTTCAGCTGGGTCTCGGAGCGCTTGTTTGGTCCGCCCCCGAGTGCGATTGCTGTATTCACACCTGCCTGAAAGATGCGCACCGAAGGCGGCCGTGCACCTGAGTTCGTTTCAACCGCACTAAACACGGCATGTATGAATACACCCTAAGTGACAGGTATTTGGAGCTGTCAATCACCGGTGTAGCCTAACCATTTGTGGACAAAGGACACTTACTCCCAGAAACACTAGCATAGCATAATTCAAATTAATTAAGAAAAAGCCTTTCAACTCACTATAGTGCCTTAAATGAATCAATCTCTTGTAGAGTAACATAACTGCTACTGTGTGAGTCAAATAGCACAGAGACAAATTGTTTTACCGTCTTAGAGCTGGGCTTTGGAAAACAAATGAAACAGCTCAATAACAAAACCTTTATTAGATACAGCTGTAAACCAATACACTGACATTCAAACTGTAAATCAAATCAAATCAACTAAAGTTTCTTTAAAAAAAAAAGAGTTCAACTCTCTCGTCAATTCACACTGTCGGCGACATCAAGAAAAAAAACGTTGTCAAACACAAGCTGTACTATTTAAAACGTGAGGATTTGTCTCAATAGTTAACATGTTTTGGACAACCTTGTTTCATCCCTCCAGAAGCTGGGGGATCCTATGAAGCTGTCAGCTTCATAGGATGCCTGCCCTGTCTGCTCTCATTTCTTTGAAACAGTGTGTGAGAACCGTAAGCGACCACCCAATGATAAAAATGGAAATCGGTGAAAATCTTTATTTGAAATGTGACAGAAGAATGGCAGAAGACTCAGCATATTGGAGGCACTGCTTTAATGCTGCCCACCTGCATGAAATATATCCTCTTTTATAGAGCACTTTGCTACATGCTGTTCCACTGTTTTGTTTTTTGTTGTTTCTTTTTTTTAATGTGTATCCTCTCGTGACCCTGTATTTTGTTTATTTTCCTATGACAGGTGTGCAGCTCTGCAACTGTTTTGTTTTACTTGCCCATCTGCACTTATGAACCTCTGCACCATTTACTCACAAATACAATAGTGACAATGCAGCCACATTTGTTAGATGCCCCTTCTTCTATGTAAGAAATTGATTCTTGTATACACATATTTACAAACTTTACATGCTAGCAGTGTGGAAGTTTATTAACCTATGAGAAAAAAACACTGGATTTGAATGTCTTGATGCAAATATAGGCCTATAAACACAAACGTACCCACACATACCTGCACATATTTAACTAACAGCACCAGTGCATTTTTTGTTTTGTTAGTATATCTCAATCTGCTCAGTGATGAAAATGAATGGCCCTTCTGGGATTAATATAGTATTCTGACTCACTGAGCCCCAGTGTGACAACACACGTGTTTGTACTATACTTTCAAGAGTAGCAAGCTCTCTGCTTATACTGCTTTTGTTTTCAGAGATCATAGAGCCGTGAGTCTCCCTTTAATGACTCAACAACAATTATCTCAGGTAAATTCAACCCCCGGAGCGCTTGGTCTCTGCAGTTGGATGTGTTACAAATGTTGTCAGTTCTAAGAATATGGGAAATTAGTGAACATTAGTGAATCTTCCTCTATGGCTTGGGCCATTGTTCCACATTCCTGAGTATTACATAACCATCCCGTGGGAATAAAATCATAGCTATTGTCTCCAGAGTACAGCTGTGCAGGCTCAGACCTTTTAAAGCTCAAGCCATCCCTAATGGAGTCAGATGTTAACAAATCTGCTTTAGTGTTCATTTTTACTTAGCAACAGTTTTTTTCAAAATGTTCTCATGCAGTGTTTTGTGTAGTTTATATGCACTCATTCTTCACACTCTCTCACACACACACACACACAGACACACCAACACACACTTACTCATTGGAAATTCACCGCTAACAAAATTCACTCACACAACAGAGCCTGGAGAAGGCCTAAAGGCTCCCCATCAATAGTGTTGATGCCCTCGAGCAATGAGTTATAATTTGGCACCATATGATGGAAAAACACGATAAAATATATTTTGTTCCCTTTTATTTTCATAACTATAATCTAAGTTTTATTAGTCTGTAGTTTTAAAACATACATTTCAAGAGCAGTTTTCTCTGGTAATTGCCAGTCCACCCCTAAGTCCCAAGGGGAGAGCAGCTGTTACAATCAAATGATTTGGCTCTTTATTGCAAGCTATCTGTAATTTTAGGAGACAACAGCAGGTGGAATATGACCTTAACATTATAGAAAGGTAGGAGTCAACAGCAAAGGACTTGGTCTATTCACCTCATACATTAGAATGAACTCCAAACTCATTAAGTCAAGTGTAGAAAACTGTACATGTTTTCCACAATAACATCCACACACACTGAATGAACATATACAAAAGCTATCTTGTTCAACACCTAGCTTTGCGAAAAAAAAATCAATTTGAAATAGGAAAAGGAGAAAATTGATTATTTGAACTGAGTCAAAGAGCAGAAGTAAACACACTGTGAGACTTTGTATTGTGTTTGTGCAGCATGCAGAACCAACCTGTCGAAGCCACCTTTGTGTTTTTTTCTTAGAAACCTCAGCTCAGGTTGTACTGTCTGGTATGTAAATGTAGGTCTAGCTCTTGGTTAAAAACATGTGAGGCTATCGGTTGTCCCCCACTGAAAAGTGTAGATAAAATGCAATTTTTTGTTACTGACATTTAAAATGGGCCTGCCTTGGAATAGGCAATGCAGATACGATCGTTGTAATCACTTTGTTTTTGCTGTCAGTTATATAATACACGTTTGCAAGAACACCATAAAATGGCAGTTTTGTTGATTTGCTTGCCAATCTTAAGAATACTTGTTTACTAGATTTATGAAATTTGTAATGTTCCACTTACTTCACTCTTCACTCTAAACAAAAGACATAAGTAATGCTATTTTTAATACAAGTCCCTATAATACATTATTGATGTCAGCGCAATAGACATTTATCATTCTAAGCAGTGATACAAATATTCTAGATGCATTTTCTTTGTTTTCCATCCTGTTACTGCTCAAAATTACAAAGCACTCTAACCCATACAAACAAGTTATTCTACTCTCGAGAGATTTTTAAGTAGACTTATTTTGACCTAGTTAGTTGAGCCAACTGCATTTATAATGAGATGGATTCCAGCAGTGATTTTATATCTGGGGAGTAAAATATGGGTATGTTGGCTGCATGTTGGATCTTAATTTCCCCTTTTTTAAAAACTTACTCTGAAATAATAACTGAACATAATCCGTCTTTTGTTTCTTTTGTAAAATACTAAAGCTCGGCAGACCATCTGGCTTTTAAAAATAATAAAAAAAATACCTCAAGTGAGATACAAGAGCGTTGGTATTGATGTGGTTTTGATACATTAACAAAGTAATTCCACAGTCAAGCAACGATTCGTAGTCAGAAAAATGACAGTATTTTACAGCACTCTGTTTGATTGCGTAAGGCAATTGATGCATTTCAAGGGCTCTGGTTTAATGTAAGAGAAACTGGATTTTTTTTCACCCTCGTCTTTCTCCTTTGTGACTCCTTTTAAATAATTGAAAGCTGAGTAAAGCCGGCCGATTCCGTCCCACCACATGAAAGAAAACTCTTCCGCGGGTCCTGCAGTGAGACTGTTGGAAAAAGCTTAGTTTTGTAATATTTCTACAGAAATGTGCTGTCTTGCCATTGTTGTATATTGCTTATCCCCGGGGCTTTGCAAAGAGAAATTCCTTGCTGAGACATTCAACTGGTTTTTAGACATCTACACTACATTACTGCAAGGGACATGGGCCTCAGTGAGAATACTGGATTAATCACAGCCCCATGTTGTGTTAACTCTGTTTCCATTGGAACTTAGATATCAATTGATCTACTGGTGATGTTACCCTCTCATAGGAAATGAGTGACTGCCTCAGGAAAATGCTAAATGTAATAAAGCACACCCCGTACATTAATTATGGTGTTGTCAAATATGAATGATTTTAAAAAAAGGTCTGTACTTTATGAGTGCAGCCTGTAATTAACACCAGTCAATATGGAGTATTTTCACTTCTATGTGAACAACAGTTATGTACACCTCTAATATGGGGAGCGCGGTTGATCATAATCATTGACAGATTTCTGGAATGCAACCTATCATTATGTTTATGAATGTCTGAATGCGCTCAATTTAGAAAACCGCGCCTTTGATGAGGCACAGCTGTGTTTTGTGAATTATTTATTTCTGGAAAACAAGCCATCAGTGATTCAAGTGCGGCCATTTTTTTTTTTCAGGGGAAATACTGATTTATGTAATAATAATGGTACTCATAGTCTATTAATTAATAGTGTTTTCCATACAATTTAAAATGTTAAATCTTCTCAAACAATTGTAGGAGCTTTACTTTCTGGTTGACCATTACAGTAAAGTAGACCTTGCAAAGTCATGTTATCATATATGTCATCTACCCTCAAATCCCCTCAATAGGATAATTATTTTTCATATCATGAAAATAAATGTGAATAATTGATCGAAATTAAGAGGAAGACACTTGAGTGAGTGGCTCTGTGCCCCAGTTTTGAGCATCGAGCAAAGGTCAAGACATTGAAATATTACCTGATACAATAGTTTTCTGAGGAGAGATTGTGTGAGTTTCGGAATAGAATGTCAGCTGGACCGCAGCAACAATAGAGGGGAGGTCCTTGCAAGACTATAGTTTGTTCAACAGTTTGTTCATGATGATATTAATGGCCTCACAGACCACCACTGTCCACTACAAACCACCTCCCATTTTCCCTCTTGCCTTAAGAAAATAGGTTTAGCAAAAAAACTAAAAAACAATGTTTGTATGGAAGTAGTTTTTACATTCTCGAACTGGCATAAACAAACAACACTACTTTGAGTAAAAGCACAACATGTAATATTGTTTTCCAAAATCTAATCTCCTTTTCAGATTTTTCCTAAATAGCAGGTAACACACATTAAGACCTACATATCCAATCATATGATCATATTTGTCAGTATGGTATTTATAGGACAATTGAAAAGAAAAATACTAGATGTCTCAACATTTCCCATTTTTCTTCTCAAACTCTTATCTTCTTTTGTGCCTGTTCTTGAACAATATGATGAACCTTTACCATCACTGTGATAGCGTGATGAACAGGACCTTTGGAAAACCCAGACAAACAAAAACACAATATTGTACGGTAGATGGAAAAAATAATGAAAAATGAAACCCGCACTCACCTGCAGATATCTTGGAACAATGCTGACAAATGGGAGCAGCAGCCGGGCCTGTGCTGATTTCATCAGAACACATCGTCTATCTCGCGATGGCACCTGCCTCGGCCGCCCAATCAAATTTCGGCAGCCCCGCTGTCCTTGAGGCAAGAAGGCAGAAGCCAAATTATTTGCAGACGGGTTTCGCCACTCCAAGGTGAAACAACAACGGAGCTCTCAATTATCTCACAGTGGCATATTCAGGGCTTATGTCAGGGAATTGGAAATGGAGCAGAATTATTGGATGGATTGCCCCCTTACCTGCTCACCCATTTACCTTGATAATAATTGCCCGAACCACCTTGGTAATACAGCTGCAGCCTGCGAGCATTCTGCTGTCCCCCTGCAGTGAGCAGAAATTATTGGTTCCGTATAGGCATTTGCCAGCAGGGTGTCGGTTTTCGCAGGCTGCCAAAAAAAGATGGTTTTTAATGGCAGACAGATGCAGTCTTTTGGCTGTCACATTTTACGAATGGGGAACTTGTAACTCTTGCACATGGGCTGTTAAATAAATAAGGAGGGTATATTGAGTTGCCTAGAGAGACGTGGGCCGTGGCATATTCCCAAACAAAAATTGGGCCTCCACAGATCGCCTTTTTTGGATGGCATCCTGTGTTTGACAGCCAAGAGTGGGCCAAGGCGGTAAAACAAAAGCAAGGCAGTGAAAACAGGGAGTAACGGAGGGCAAGTCAGGTGGATTTTCTATAAATATATTGTTTTGTTTTTATGAGCGGGGCTTGGTGAAGTGTTTATTGACTATGCAGAACTGTCTGCTCAACATCAAAGGAACAGCTAAGACCCCTCATGGGAATCACACCAAAACATAAACCCTTGGACCCTGAGGGATTAAAGTCTCAACCACTATTCAACTTGAAGTATTTTAAGTACATATGAATATTCCTTATATTATGTCATACATATAAATAGACAACTCTCCATATTTTGCTCTATATGGTAATTACTGTGGATATTTATTGGGAGTTCAAAACCATTTTTGAAGTGGGAAGCAAACCTATGTGTGATCCACTACGATACTGTGCAATCGTCATATTCCTATTTTTGTATATGTATATAAAAAAATCCACAGAGACAATTTTGTATTTTTGCCCTTCATTGAGTTCATGTTTACATCTATTTTTGTTGACCGTAGTATCCCAGTATCTGCAGTGCGGTTGAGGGTCCTAATAGTATAGGTCATTTCCACCTGGGAATCATACAATAAATCAACTTCAGTTTGTGCGGGACAAGCTAATATGGGATTTAGCTCTTTTATCGGTCAAGCTGTGTCCCAGCTTACACTGATAAAGGCAGACTTGCCACTAGTCTGGCTTGTATGGTATAGCCTCTTAACTGTATCATCCAGTCAGTGGAAGTCGATAACAAAGTAAACTGTCATGTCCTGTTCCCCAACAATCCCGAGGAGAGAGATTCAGTCAACATCCTCCAGACACCGACATGTTGCTACTCACCACTGAGCAGAGGATGATGCTGCTTCCATTTTGACTTTCACCGAAACAAGACAAGAGCCCTGCTTTGTTTTCTTTGTCCAGTTCTCCTTGAAAGGGCTGCAAACTGTTCAGCTGTGGGGTTTTGACAAACGTTGGAAGACCTAATTGTCTGTTATGCTCATTTTAAGGCTGAGATATGTTGTACTTAGCTGTAGATGACTGAAAAAAACAAAACAATAATGTAATCAGTTTAGTGACAGCCCTTTAAGTATATTGCACCTTGCGAAATAATAGCCAAAATAAATATTAATGCAAAGCGTTTTTTTTTAATATACTTCAGTCCCATATTATATACATATTTTCTCATTCAGGAAATAAGGATATAGACCATAAACAAAGAAAACAAATATAGGAAATTTAAAAGAATGAAGCTGAAAAGCTTTCAGGGGATATCAGAACTTAGTTTTTGAAAATTGTTTTCTGCTGCCGTATTCCATTTTGCCCTAATGATGCGTGAAAATGACTATTTGCAGCGGGTGGAATTTTACAAAGGAGCGATAAACTCTAAACAACCACACTACTTTGTGTTGAGAATAATAAGTTCTACAGTATGTATCTAAGCTGAATTCACACACGCACACACACACACACACACACACCCAAATATATTCTATTATGCCAGTCTATTTTTAAGAAATAAGATCAATGGGGATTCTCTGGCACAGCTTGAGAAAAAAAATAGATTGGATGATTATTCCAGCCTACAACACAGCTTCAATGCAGCTTGCCACAGACATAGAATTATAGTGACAGTTTGATGCTGTCGCCTTAATCAACATGATTAACACGTTAGATCTTTTGTATAGAAGCATGGCATTCAAAGTGACAAGTGCTCTTGATTGTCAGTCCATTTTTCACCTTTTTCCATTACGTAGTTAACTATTGGGATTAGCGTTTGATTTAACAAATGCATGGGAAAAGCTGAATGTCTTGCACCGTTTGACTGACAGCGACTAAAATAGATGAATAAACATACAGTAGGCATACTATGGAAACATAGACCTACATAAGAGCTTAAATTAGACCCCTTTGATATGGATATGATATGGATATGAGAAACAGCCTCCAGGCCATGAGTTAAGGCTTCACATCTTAAGTCAAATCTCAAATGACTTCCTTTTTTATTTCAGGAATGTGAAGCTGCTATAGTGTGACAGGGAGGGCACAGGCAGCACATTCATACTCTTGTTTGCT
>OX442354.1:6272029-6320006 GCA_949357725.1 Hyperoplus immaculatus | reverse complement strand
AATGTGCATTGTTTCCCAGATGTCATTAGGCGCATGGATTTGGATAAGTGCAAGTAACACCCAAGAGGTGTGTCTGTATTTCCGTGCTCAGTCGAAGGAGAGGAGGTGACTAGTCGTCGCGCGGCGTCTGAATCCGTCAGCCTGTTTCCTGACCTAGAATTTAAAGCAAAGATCTAATATCTCGCGGGAGGAAAACAATGGATGTATATCCATCGCTCCCCGGGGCTCTGAGGCCTCAGGAATAGCTTCCCTCCTTCTTCTATTCTGCCTGTCTGTTTCTCCAGTCAGAAGATAAAT
Organism: Hyperoplus immaculatus; assembly: GCA_949357725.1. Lineage (NCBI taxonomy): Eukaryota > Metazoa > Chordata > Actinopteri > Uranoscopiformes > Ammodytidae > Hyperoplus > Hyperoplus immaculatus. Next base: position 6,319,709 of record OX442354.1, on the reverse strand, counting down.
GAGCATGCTTTGATACAGCTTGAGAAAGAAAAAAAAAACAACGTCAAAAGTCCCCACGGAGTCCTAACTCAGGAAGCAAGAATGTGTTATAAAAAGAATGGGACAGAGATCCAAACTAAATGCAAAGCAGCAACATGTTTAATAAAACTAGGCTACAGTCGTATCCCTGGTCGTTTCCCATAACCCCTTCAAAGGGTAACCTCAAACTGTTATTCATTGTTTAATAGATACTATTTTTTGCTGTAATTTTGAAGTCCACTTATTATAGTACCACTCTAGTCTCTAGTTTCATTTATTATTTTTTTTTTTTACAGATCACAATGATTTGAAATCCTTTAATAAAAGTGGTTATAAATGACGGTTAATTAATGTTAAGATGTGATGTAAGTGAACAGATGAACTACCAACGGCCCTGTAATGTTAAATTACCTTGAAGTCTGCATTGTCATTTATCAAGGTTCAGCCCAGCTTGTGCTTGGTTAGCTAAACATGATTTATCTCAATTTAATGAAGAAGAAATTGTAACAAGAAAAACAGGTAACACTGTATAATAACTATCCGTTGTAACTTGTTAATAGATCATTAGTAAACTCTTAATTAATGATTATTAATGATTTGTTAAGTGTTTGTTAGCAGTTTGTTAAGGATTTATAACAAATGGTAGATAGTTAATAGCTTAATAATTGAATCAGTTCATCTGGGAGGTAATCCGAGATTAACTGATCACGTCACGTTCAAGTCCATGGCATGCACAGTGTGTATTGAGTTTATTTAAAAATATTTGAAAATGGGGCTGCCCTCAGTTGCCCATGCACTGTGTATAGTCTATAGCCTATTTCAGCCTCGTCGGTATCTCGGATTACCTCCCAGATGAACTGATTCAATTATTAAACTATTAACTATCTACCATTGTTATAAATCCTTAACAAACTGCTAACAAACACTTAACAAATCATTAATAATCATTAATTAAGCGTTTACTAATGATCTATTAACGAGTTACAACGGATAGTTATTATAAAGTGTTACAGAAAAACATGACTAAAATTTAGAGGCCTGTACCTGAGTGATGAGTAAACATATTTTCACAGCCAGAAATCTTAGCATTTTTTTAAAACCAAGGTTATCTAAATCCCACAGATACCCAGCAGTCATTTTGGCTGTAAGGCAGTCATACAAACTGTACACACACATACCACAACTTTTGGAAATGAACACAGTACCTTCATGTCTTTAAAAAAATCCATAGATTGTTTAATACAACATACCATATTCTCAACAATTCAACATCAATAAAATTGTTAATTAAAAAAAAAAATCTGCATATTACCGTTATTGCACAGAACAATTTGAATGTACTTTCCATCGATTTATTTTTTAGTCCCTTTATTTTTTGTAAAAAGTTAGTTTGGACTACATGGTCATTATAGTCCAGGGGTCGAAATAATAATAAAAAAAAGGGAATAACAAAAACAAAAAACAAAGTCCCGGAATCACTCGAGACCAAAAAAAGGCTAGGTACAGTAGCCACACGAAGAGAGCATTCATAATCAGCAAGAGGGAGAACCATGAGCCATATCCAGTGTTTTTTTTTTCCTATATGCAAAACAGATTACACCAAAGCTGCTTCAGATTGTTCCATGGGTGAAACCATCTGTGTCACTCCGACCATCTGCATATTCTGTCCATACTTCCAGCCCATTACTGTGTCGTTGTCTGTAATGTCATCCATCATAAATAACTTAGCCTTTATCCGCACACACGTTTGCAAAGCCCAGCTGTCCACAGTGTGCGCTTGAAAGGTAAGGCTGTAACTGTAGACTTTTATATGCACAACCCACTGGGAGCATACTATGCACAATTCCTTTTTTTCCTTTGACAAACATTGCACAATTCTGGGGAATAGCAAACATGTTATTGATCCTGGAAGGTAATATTTCCAATGGCTTTAATGTGGGGAGCATCGCCATAAATAAATCATTGGTTTCATAAAATAATGAACAATGAAAGAAATCATGTACAGCTTGAGGAGCACATTGTGTCCAAAACATGAGCACCACAACTTTTATTTACCACAATCATGTTAAGCACAAAATAATACTATTACATAATCATTTTTGAAATGGGATTTAGAAAGGTCAGGGATTAGCAATTACTGTGTGAAGGTACCAACCATTCTGTCTGGTGGCAAACCCATAGGAGATACTGCATCTATTGTTGGTACAGAGCATATCATATCAATAACTTCTCACATTCCCTTCTGTATCATGCCTGTATTTCATATGTGTGTACCGCCTAGGTTACATCTGAAAATATGGGATGAGTGACACTGATACTGTCACCAGACACTGGGATCAAAAGGCTCAATCAAATAATTTCTCCAATGCTGAAATCCTATAGTATAAGCCACATTTGACCACAGGATTCTCTGCTACTTTTCAACTCTAAAATGTATGATATTTCTCATTCTTAAAATGCAATTTCTTTTTAAATACCATTTCACAGATTTGTACAGTGCATACAATATGCATCCCCATAATAGTGACTTTTTTTTCTCGATATGTCGTTTTCATTGTGACCAATGTAAACTGTTTTGAAGTACTATTAATACAAATTGGTTGTTTGTTGTATTAGCTGTTATGACAATAAAAAAAATGTTTTATGAAGTACATCTCTAACAGTTTTGTATTTTCCATGATATGATTGTGCCATACAATGTTATTTAAGTTTTCTTCTAATTCTTGGTGCATCTTCGTTCATATTTGTATCGGATAGTGTGACACAGATATACATTTGATGAATCACAGAACAATCATCACTGTTGGAAAGGAAAAAGACCATATGTAGCACATAGCATTCACATTTTAACACCGATGTATTGTAATGTTGATGTACTTGAAAATGCATCAATGTTGTATAAATGTGCTCTTCAACCCATACGAATTCCGTTCATAAGTTGACATCTAACCTTGGAAACAAAAAACAAACACTAAATAAAAAAATACAGACAAAAAAAACAGCAATGGCCAAAATATGATCTGCCCGTCGCATTCTGGCTGCTTGAAGTGTTTTTTTTTTCTTCTTTTCTGATATATTTTCCCAGTATAAATCCACAGGAATATGAACTGCTTATGACAAATGTGACTTTCAATTAATGCCCCCACGGGCCATGGCAAAATTGGCTATGTCCGGTGTTTTTTCATTCCCTCTCACTTGTGAATTCAGGAACTGCCCTACTCTTTGGGGCTTCAGTCAGGGAAAAAAAACATATTACTCTATGTTAATAGACCAGGATCCACACGTTTGTAGGAGAGGAAAGAAAATGTCTTCTTTTCCATTTGTCTTTATTTTTTAGCACAAAATGAATGAATCATGCCGCTCCGTTAAATCATTTTCATGTTAAACTTGCGAGGAGCATCCACTGTGTTGCTGCTCATGCCAGCGTCCGATTTCCGTGGCACGTACTCAATCTCAATGTTGTGCTTAGTGTTGCCTTTACCTCTGCTCCATAGGAAGAGCAGTACCAAGCAAAACAAGACGACACCGAGAAATGATATGAAGCCCATTGTGGTCGCTATGATCAACGTCTTTATATCAAAGGGGAAAGGAACATTGGCCCTTGTGCTGTTAGCCCCACTTTCTGCTGGCTGGTTGGAGATGAAAGCAAAGGTCTTGTTGGGTTGGTGTGGCCAGTCAGGGGAGTAGCTATGAATGTGCAGATGAGCAAGAGAGGTGTCATTTCCGCCTGCGTTGCTAGCTATACACACATATGTACCATTATCTTGAATCTGGGCATAGCGCACCTCAAGGGTACCGTCTGGCAACACAGAAAGCCTTCCAATTGTCTTGCTGGTGATAAACTTTTTCTGTGGGGATAGCCACATTATCACTGGAGCAGGATCTCCATCTGCTTGGCAGGCAAAATGAACAATGGCTCCCTCGTCAACAAATTTCTGCTGGGGTTTGCGATCCCTTATCCTAGACTTGCGACACGTGAAGTAGTTAGGCTGCAGAACATCTGGGAAGTCTTTGAATTCCTTGCCTTGGACAAACTCAGGGGAGGCACAGGTAGGCTGCTGCCTGTTAAAGTTCAGTCTCCAGCGTCGGCGGAAAACCCATAACAGTCGGCAGTCACAGGCCAAGGGATTATCATACAAGGCAAGGGTTTCCAGGTTCCCGACTGAATGGAATGCAGACTCCTCTAAAGTGTTCAGAGAGTTCCCAGACACATTTAGAATCTTCAGGTAGTTCAGACCACGGAATGAGTAGGGCTCTATCATTGCCAGTTTGCCTCCTACCAGGTGAAATTCCTGCAGACGCAGAAGATCATGGAGCTTATTCCCCTCAATGGTATGGATAGGGTTGTATGAAAGATTAAGAAAGCGCAAATAGACCAAGTGGCGCAGCGCTACATACGGAATTGTGGTCAGGTTGGCGTTTGCAATGGTCAGCGAGGTAAGATTTAATCCATACAAGCAATTTGGGGTCATTGTGTCCAAATATGGCCAATTGGCTATTTCCAAGACTTTCAGCCGATAGAGTCTTTTAAAGGAGTAATCCCGTATGACATTGATATTGAGGTGACGCAGCCTGAGTGTGACCAAACTGTGAAGGTGGGTAAAAGCCTCTGTTGGCACAGAAGACAAGTTGCACTTCTCCAGACTCAGGTGCTCCAGGCTGCTCAGACCATGAAAAGCTCGGTGGGAGATGAAAACCAGGTCGTTATCACCCACCTCTAAAGACCGGAGGTTGTACAAATCCTGGAACATGTAGTCCAACAGGATGACGATCTTGTTCTCACTTATGTCCAGCTGCGTGAGATTGCTTAGGCCTGTGAAGACTCCAAGCTGGATCAGTTTGAGCTTGTTGCTGCGCAGCCCCAATGTCCGCAAGCTGTAGAGGTTGTTGAAAGCTCCGGGTTCGATAGTGGAGATGGTGTTCTCACTGAGTTCCAGGTTCTCGAGGTTGGGGAAGAAGGTAAACTCGTCTGGGTTGATGGTTCTGATGCGGTTTTTGCTGAGGTCCAGCAGTTTTGTTTCAGCAGGAATTCCCTCAGGAACTGTCATGAGCTTCTTGCGGTGGCACATCACGGAGCGCTCTTGAACATTGCACTCACAGCGGGATGGACAGCCTGTGGTGGATCCAGACAGTACAGTGCCCAGCATCAGGATCAGAATGGGCTGCCAGAAAGCCACCAGGTAGCTGTGCCCAGTCGCTTCCCCGGCCGCCATCTTATCGGTTACCTGGGGAGACACAGAGACAAGGGAAACAGTTGGAACAGCTAAAAAACAAGACTATCACACTTATTATCCTACCACAAACATTTTAAGAAATCCGTTTTTTTTTTAACATTAATGCTATACGTAAGCTCAAACAGAGACACTACTATTAAAATCCATTGTTATGGAATGTTTTGATATTGCTAAGCTATAGGCTGATATTCAAATGTGTTTTCACTGCTAAATAAAGGTGGCGCAGGTAGAGGACAGCAGAATGAACTGAGAGTAGCATAAACCTTTATTAAAACACTTTCCTTTGGCCACTGTCTATTCCCTGCAAGATGGCTAGTTCAGAAATCATACGTACTAAAATGATGCACATACACAACAGAGGGTATGAATGCTGCTGCAATATTCATGACAAATGAATAGATGTGGGTGTTTATGAGGGAATAAGGTTCTGTATGTGCTTTCATAATTGAGAGTTTGGAAGGTTTTGAATTCTGCATCATACAGACACATCACACATAACTTTACAGGTATTCTAAATAAAAGTAGTTGCTGTGAATACACAGCATTGTACCAGACCCATTTGTGATATAGGAGACAAAGTACTGATCCAAGGCCAAATATAATTCTAGTAATCCATATAGTGAACTGTCTTGCATTGCAACCTCATTGAGCCTGCTGTGGAATGCACCACACCATTTCCAATGCACACCTTGCAGAAAATCAATCACTCAATGCTATCACTCTGATATACAGTGAAGGGAGTGCAGCTTGCAGAGAAATGAACAGCATTTTTCAGATAATAATCCAAATCATGCTGTGTCACAGAGCAATACAGTTCAATGAGCACATATGTGCTTTGTTCTGGTCTCTTTTCTTAGTCCCAGCGTGAATTTGCTGTATGAGTTAAAAATAAATGTTGAGGGGATGGAGCAGCGGTATCAGGTGGATTCAATCAAAGACGGATGGTGGCGAGTGTGATATATGTGCTGTGGCTGACACGCGACTCAAGCAATCTGTTAGGATAAAATATAGACCATACACCACCAGGTAATTGGATATAGAGAGATAAATCCAGCCCTTAGGAGCAAAAACTAACCATTTTAATTGCAATGGCATCTTTTAGCATTCTATGCAAAGAGATGGTCGCATCATTTATGTACATTATAATGGGAATTGAACCAGGAGCAACATTTGCATAATGATTTGTAGTTAGTGATTCTGAAATGAGTTTCAGAAGTGGTCCGGCAGTACAGGGCAGATACATTTCAAAGATTGATATTTAGGTTTTAATGGATTATTTCATCATCACTTTAAGGATGTAATTTCCAACATTAAAGCGCATGGAATTGCACTGAGATGATGTAAGGAAAGGAAAAAACACAAATCTTTCACATGTAGACTCATGAAACGTGTCTATGGGGAATTCTGGTCTATGTGTTATGCTTTGATGAATTCTGCCAGTGGACTGCAGTTTTTATCTCTTGCTCTAAATGTTGTCCTTCAAGTTGATTGCCTAATGGTCGTTTTTTCTCCTGATTCAAGCAGGATTCGTGAAGAATAATGTAAACCTTTGTCCTTCAGCAGATTTCATGGATCATATGACCGTCGATACACAGAGATTGTAGAGGAAAGTGGAAGAAATCGGTGATATTATGGTTGACGGTCCATTGTGGGTTGACATGTTACTACCATTATTCCCACTGAAGCAAGGAAGGGGCAACTGGACATCAGGCTCATCAAAATCAGGGGGGTTTAATGGGTTAGGTTGACTTTACTCCATTTCACTTTATTACCTCTGATGTCATAGTTCAGACTGGGGATTTGATGATACCATCTGTAATCAAGTGAAACCAAGCAATTTCAAACAAGCAGAGATGAAGGCATGTTCGAGATCAAAGACCCATATGAGAGCCTGCTGTGCTCCTCGCTCCGTCCCAGCCATTCTTCATTCATCATTCTTATTCCTTAACCCACATTGATCAAGTCATTGCTAAGCGCAGTGAGAGAGTGGCGAGGGGCAGAGACACCTAAGGAGAAGGAGTGGTTTTTATCACAAGCTCAATTCCATCTGTCACCCTCTATCATGTGGCTATCGCATATTGGATATCAGTCAATGAGATGCTATTACGTCCAACTCTATTACCGTCTGACACTGACACCCAATCAGGGAAATTATCAAATGATAATCCTTTGTTAAAGCCCCCTTACTGCTACTATAGCAGGTTATGGACCACAGTCAGTGGTTTAACAGTCACTGTTTTAAAATGTGCCCATTACTTTTTTTTTAGAATTTTTTTCATGACAGCAGGTCTAACATTTATTACATATGGCTACAGCAGCAAATGTGCAAGTACGGACTGGGACACATTAAGATAAAGCATGCCATTGCCAATGAAACATTTGCGGCACTGTTTTGTTAATGATTTAGCGTTATCGTTCCCCTCGCAGGCATGAAGACTACAGTTCTTCATTCCAATCAGCATTCCAGTAAGCTGCCAGAGAATTACATTAATGAGGTGAAGTGAGAGAGAGGGTGCTTCTCCAAGGAGCGGCTGTGGTCGAGGAGAAGTAAGACAACGTTGCTCGATAAATGAGGACCCACTGGTCCGAGAACAGTAATAACTAGATCGATTAATGGTGAGATTAATGCCGTTATGACAGAGTCCACTCAGACCTGAAGATGTTGCCTCATCAGGAAGTGAATGGTGCCCTACGCTCCTGTCCTAGTTAAACAGTAAATATCTCATCAGTGTGTACAACCGTGACTAAAAGGACAATACGTATGGTTTTTACTGTCCCTTTGAACAAAATTGCTATATGTCTGTCGGTGGGGGGTCAATTGGTCACACAGTTTTAATCAGCTCTGAGTTATGTCTCAAATGAAGAAATGTTTCTACTTTTCAATCACCCTTCTTTAAATTGCAGTATTCTACACAATTGAAACTAAATTAAAATCCTATCTTATAATTGAATCATTCGTTATCAGATAATATGTTTTCTGCAGTTTATCTCTATAGGCCTGAACATATACATTTTGTAATTTTACTTTTTGAAAGATGAAGACATTTTGTACTTATTTTATTTGAACACTGTTGCTCCAAGTTCAACAGGTTTCAATCACCCACTTGTGGTTATTTATTTTTAATTGCTTTCTGTCCAAACATGGCTTTCACATACACTAATGCTATCACTCCACACGATGTTGTTCCATGGGTCCGAACGAGGCTGTCTGTTTTCATTAAGTTCTCCACAATAAGCCCAATCAAACATATTGTTGGGGCTTAACAGTCGCCCAAAGCCTTTAGTTTAGTTTACCTGACGCAAGAAATCACTCACTCCTGTTAAATACCTGTAAGCATCTAGGAAATCCCCAAGGTGATGTTGACGTTATCTACGGCGCAAAGTGTTACCAATCCTTGAAAGCCCATTTGGGAATAAACTGCTTAGTCAGCTGCCAGACACATTCTGAATGGACAGACCCAGCTGCAGACTTTTATTCACTGTTGTATTTTCCTGACTTTAATAAACTATAACAATGTGCAGTGAACAGATGCCCCTATCTCCAATCTGCTCCTGAAGTTAAGAACACTCATTTTTCACAAGAAAAAGCAATCTATTACATTGTGTGTGTGTGAAATTATAAATCTAACTCAGCAGCTTCAAAGAACATGTATGTATAATGGCAGCCACTCTAAATCCATCTTAACCAGAAGTGTCTGACCTATTGCTCCCCAGGCAAGATCACTTTCACACTGCTTTTATGTCGCCCAGCTGAAATTTTCGAGCGAGAGGTTACCCTTGTGTCATTGAGAAGCTAAACTCCCGGGGTGGGATTGCTGGCTGCAGCTAGGCCTGTGAAATGGCAGGGCTTAAATGTAAGCCAACGCCCGACAGATGGACAGCAAAGCCCTAATCCAGGCGAAGAAGCTGGTTAGTGCAGCAAGGTGAAGAGCTCCAACAGTGACCAGCTGTTGGACTGACCATACTCTGCCACCAAACCTGTTGACATGTTCCTCTTAAACTTCACCCCCCCCCCCACCCCCCGCCACCCCCCCAAAGGGCGTCATTAGCTGTTTCTGCACAGGTGATTACTGATACAAGTAGAAATTCACATTTAAATATAACAAAAGGTGTTTGGTATATGTATTCTACCCTCATTGATTTAATCGAGTGGGCATAATATTGATTAAAAAAGGTTCCTGCATACAGAAAAGCCATTACATAATGTACACTATAATAGTTAAATGGTATGATAACTACAAACTGTGGCATCCAAAATTACTTAAGTTGGTCGAATACATTTTCTTTCCTGTCCATTGTTCATGCGTCCCTATAGAGCTGATACACATTGGATCCCTAAAGCGATATATATCGGTTGTTGTCCCCATTGCTCTGACCTTATTGACTTGTGTGGGTGGCAGGGGTATTACAGTAATCAATGAATGTGTTGTTTTTGTTGCTGTTGTTGTTACTGTGGTCATAAGTTAAATGGTTCTGCCGTATTTATTGTATTTCTTTCTAAAGAGTTCCATGCTTGTATGTATTGAACAAATTCGACAGAAATCTTTATTAAGAGTTATTTTCCTCAAAGGCAAAATGTTAACATTAATATGGCATCATTTCCAAATGGGTGATCAGTCGTCTACTGATGATTGGTTGTTAAAACTCTAAAAGTCACGTTTCGGTGCACCCAAGTTCACCCAGTTTCACCTAATTTGGGCTAGTATTGTGTCTGTCTGTGTGTGTGTGTGTGTGTGTGTGTGTGTGTGTTAAAGAGAGTGTGTTTGTCCATATGTGATGTTCCATCATTATCAAGCTCATTAGCCCCATCTCTCTTTTCAGAGAATCACCATTCATCTCAGACTGTTAGGAGATGTGTTTTCAAAGAGAGACGGCCTCCTGAATGTCAGACTTTTCTTGTCAGACGATCCAGCATTTTGGTAAGAGTCCGATCAGTACTCACTAATGAGGACCCACACTCATTTCACAAAATCAAAAAAACATAATAAAAAGGAAGCCTGCCAGTACTTGAGCTAGAGAAATGACAGAAAAATCTGATATGGTTTCCTAATCAAAGCCACATTGACTCTTCCAATGTTAATGCTGTGTGTGATTTGACAAAATACTCAGTTATGTATTAATATCACCATCTGACTACACATAGCCTTGTAATGATTCTAAATTAAATGTAAGAGTTTTACCTCATTTCAATTTCTTTTAAATTCTAAAGTCACAACTTTACTGTTTACTTTCGTAGTTTAATTCATCAAAGACCCATATCGCTTGCTGTGCATTGTGTCTGCAGCGCATAGATGAACCTAATCAAATTATACTTGGCACATTGCGATGGAAGCAGTAAACTAAGCTCATAATCACTTCATTCTAACCTTGTCTAACTGTAATGCAGCCTGCACACATTGGGAAAGACAACACACTGTATCAAACTAATATTAACCAATATCACTATTTTTCCTATATATAATCATCTCCTACCTTCACAAAGCAACCACTTCAATCTCTGTTCATAAAACCTTGATCAAATATCTGCAAAGTGCCTCTAAAGTGCAACAATATTGTTCTGACATTGGCAATGAATCATGTTAAGCTGTTTTGTATTGCATCTTTATGTTTTAGTGAAGTTCGGAAGGCATATTAGTATCAAAAGTGAAGCTCAGTAGCTTACAATCAAGTAAGCTGTTAGTTTATTGATCCAATGCCAATACTTTATCTAATGAATAGGACTGGGGTATGATTAACTAGATGCTGATTCTTAAAGAGGACCTATGATGCTTTTTGACTTTTATGACCTATAAACGTTGTTATGATGATTCATAGTCATGCTTAACCATACTAAATTATCAAATAATGACTTACATGCATTTCGACATATTCCCTGCTGACCGTCTGGGGTGTCTGTGCAGAGCACTAAACACTATTCTAGCCAGTCGAGAAGTCACGTGTTCAAAGCGGTCTACCCTTTCATAATTTGTTACGTCGCATAAAACTTTGTGACGTCTCCACGCGGATGTTTCCATGTATGGTAATGCTGTCACTTCCCTGTTCGCGTCTGCCTCGCGTCTGCCTCGCGCCCTTATAGGTCCATGCTCGCGCTTCCCGCCACTGAAAGTGTTCCGGAAGGAAGGTAACCAATCACAACGGAGTGGGGTTTGCAGGAGGGGGGGGAGGGGAGCGGAGATGGCCGAAGCACAGGCGGAGGGAGCCGAAGCACACACACTCAAGTGTTGACAGGATGTGCTGGATCGCCAAAATAAGAGAAAGAGCTTCCCGAAAATCTACATAGTTTTTTGTGATGTGATTCGTGTCAAGTTGCTCTATAGCAGTGTAAAACAAGAAATTAAGACCAGAAAAGTAGCATAATAGGTCCTCTTTAAACTGTACCATGTTCACGTCATTTTGTGTGTGTGGCTGACAGTTTAGTTATTGCACAGCTAAAACGGCGAGGGAATCCAGCAGCTTGCAGCTCTCTGAGACTCTGCACTGCAGTGCTTTGAGCTAGATGCTAACCTGCTCAAAACAGCCAACATTTACTGTGTTCCATGTTCACCATACTATTAGTTTAATGTGTGAGCTCACAGTTTGTAATTTGCGCTACGGGTCGGTAGAAATCGGAAGTATTTCTTACAGCAGCTGCACTACATTTAAGTTTGTTGGAGCAGAAAGTACCTTAGCAGAGCGGATATATTGTGAAAGATTGAGCTACCCTGGAGAGAGCTGCCAGAATGGCTGCTCCCTTTTTCTCCATAGGCTGGGAAAAAATGCTCCATATGCAGGAGGGCTTCTTCTTACACACACACACACACACACACACACACACACACACACACCTGACTGTGAATTGCTCTGTCCTATTCTCGCTCTGAGGGGCCTGATCTTTTTGGTTGGGGACATCTTGCTGACAGAGCTTTTAAGACATGAGGTGATTCTGTCACAAGGGCACATGGTTACACACGGACTCTTCCCCAAACACCGCAGGAGATGCCGACCTTCGGCGCTCCGCAGAACCCCTTGCTGATAGGCTGGCAAAAACTGACAACACTGCAGCTATGGCGATAAACGTAAGAGATAGAAGCAATGAAGGTCACAACAAGGCTTGTACTGTTATACTGGAGCGTGATCTTGGTTTTAGTGTGTGGGCTGGACCTAGCTTGTTCTAGTTTTAGTTTACCATAAAGGCCAGCACTAACAAGGCCCCATAAAGTACTCAAAGAAAGGCTGTTTCAAGGAACGGGACAAGACAATATGTTTATTTTTATTTTTTAATTCAGCAGTTTGTAGTCCTGAGGCCGGAGAAGCATATAGACTTGTATGTGAACAACATGTGACATACAGTATGTGAGTCCCCAGAACAAAGACAAGTTTGATTAATGATTATTCATTTAAGTTATTTATTGTTCAAACATGTCAAATATATCTGTTTGTAAAGACGTGCTAATGCTTTCTGTTTTCAATGAAATACCAAACACATTAATGGAAAAACACTGAGTTGTGCCTAAACAATTGGTCTAGAGTAGATTCCCATTATTAAGATTATTACCAACACTCAGTTACTTATATCGACTCTGTAGCAGACATGAACCTGCGCCGCTTTAGATGTTAAGTACACAAACTAATGCCTGAGTGAGGCAGTTTTAAAAACTTCAAATAAAAATAGCCAACGTAGAATTCTTTAAAGTTGCTTTTCTAGCGCTAAAATTAAAATGTGATAATTTGTACTGGGCCTGTATAGTATAGAGGGCCCACACGTGAAGATACCATAGTTAAGATACACATTTTTCTTTCTTTTTCCTTTACATACAAAAGTATTAATCCTTCTCCTTCTCTAGCATAATTTACTCAATGTATTTACATAATCTCTTTTTTCTTCCTTTTTTGCTCAAAATTAATTATTAACAAGTGATAAGTAAATTATGCAGCTTAATCACGCCCTTACCACTTCCATAGCACATGCATTTGCCAAGACTGAATTATTCAATTCATTTATTGAGTGGTTAAATGGCTAAGATAATGGTTAAATTGTTATATGGTCTCATTCTATATTAAAACCATACAGAATGTATCTAAATAAATGAGGGGGGAGACTGGACATATAACTCTCCTAACTCAATTTGTGAGCGAATACATTTTCCCCTTAGATGAAGTGAGTGGATTTGGCAGTTGCCCTGAGACAGTGTGTGTGTGTGTGTGTGGGGCGGGAGGGTGTTTACATTTGGGCAAACTCTAATGCTGGTTTATGGCGCAACCGCTACATCAACTTGCCCATATATGTATGTAGGACTCAGCTTTAATAGCTGCAACTATATACCGTGGGCTATGCTGGTCCCTCAATTAAGGGAGTCAACATGGAAACATGCCTCTGTTTCATAATGAATAATTTAGGCTATATCTTATTTGCTGCTAGGGAAGTGTGATGGGCACACAGTGTGAAGCAGCTCGGGGCCATATTGACTTTAATTGTGACTGGCATCTGCAGCCTTTTCTCCCAGTGTGGCGTAGAAAACGTCCCCTTTGCTTATGTGGCCCCGCAGCTCACAGTGAGGCCCCTTAATGGGAAATGAGCTGTAATTACTTGATGGAGAGGTGACCTCGATGCAGAGAATGCCACTCTAATGCACTAGGATGAGACACTGGAGGATACTGCGGCGGTTGCCTTCTCCAACAGATTACAGGCGCAACTCTGACAAAAAGGGAGCTCTGACAATGTGGGGACTGTATTCATCATTCACTCTTGTTTGTCAGTGTGTAATTTGAAGAAATTATCACAAAATGACTTTCAGTCTGACAAGGACTTTGCTTTGTTAGAGAAAATGAAAACAAAGCTGGATAGAAAACATGGTAAACAAGGTTGAGAATGCCACTTTGAGAACCAACACCATGCATTAGAACCCTACTGATGACTGTGCCAGGCCATTATGGCTTCTTGCAGTAGATGGTGTCAGTGTAAATGTTGGCTGATGCCCAGCTTTTAAAATCCAGTATCGGTTTGGCTTTAGTATGTAATTGAACTGTTCATTGGTCTATTTTATTACTTTGAGGTGAACTCTGGTGCATAATGAGTAGCTTATTGCCATGTACTTCCTTCATTTACTGCAAATTGCTTCAAACATATCTGAATGCAAAGGCCCCAAAGGTCTGGGTAAAAATTAATATTGAATGAAATAACTTGCATTATACTCTAAGCTATCACCATTGTTATCGGCCAAAACAATCCAATGCCGTTCTTGCTAGAAGAGTGTGCATCTATATAATTGTATTTGTTTAGAATTCTATTATGTTTTAATTGAGCTAGTAATCTTTTCTAATGATAAGCAAAATGAGAGCTGCGACTCCTAAACTGGCAATTCAAGATTTTCTTTTAATCTTATTTTCTTTCATGATTAAAAGAGTAAACGTTCAATTTTACTCACAAGGATGCCTCATAATGAGGTCCTGAGTAGAAAAAAAAACATTCTTATTCAAGAAAGAACTCGGTGGCATTGAATGTAATAAGGCAACATGTGTATCTCAAGGCCTTCCTCCCACATCTACCACTTCACATTTTGCTACAATCACGTTTGCACCATGAGTCGAAGAAGAATAGGAATAGAACAACATCCTACCCTCAACTTTGATTTGATCATTTTTCATATAGCATGTGGCAAGTACTTGTTTTTCTATAGGACATCCATGAAGGTGACTCTCATTCCGAGACAGACATGACAGTATTTCTTTGATTTTGAAAAATGTTTGCCAGTGTAACCGCACATTTCAGCGAGGTGACAAGATTCAAGACACACTTTCTTCTTGGAAAAACAATACATTCAGGTAAACAACTATAGTGCTTGATTCATGGCTCCCCGAAATGTACAGACCCTTGTATAAAAACTGCCCAAGCAAAGTCACCGCAGTTTACCCATTTAGGATTTATCACCTTCAGCGACATGGGCTCAGACAAAAACACTATCTCACAAGTGCTTTATCAAACAAAAAAACAGAGGTGCTTCATAGGAACTGCACACAAGCCAGCCAAAGCTCTGAGGCATATTGTGTTCCTAAACTATAAAAAAAAGTGTTCATTTTTATACTCTCCAAGGTAGATACAGTATAACCTTCCAAAAAATAAGCGACAGGTCTGCAGTGCATGACAGAGAGGTATTCCTGTTCACCCTCTATTTATATGTCGGCGGGGAATCGGCTTTTGCTTTAATGAGTTTTGACCCAGACTGTTTATCCATTGACTTTTAGCACAAAAAAAAAATAATGAGAGCGGACCCCAGAACGACACGGCATTTGATATGCATACAGTGCAGCTCCTCTGCACTGGCAATGGTGCATCAGGATACCTACTCCAACTAAAATGAATCACCTGATTTTATATGCAAACGAAAATGGCGCCTGTTTAAGCATGCAAACTGAGTGTAAATGAATTGTCCAAAGGCCACGACGGTCGGCTAGGTTATCGATTCAAACACTTCTCCGCTGATTAAACAGGCTGAACAATTGACACATACTGACAGTTCACAAGAAATGCACAGTATAAAGTTGCAGTGGGATTTGTCGCACATACATAAAAAGCTGATATATACGCTTTTGCAAGGCTTGCACAGTAGGCATTAATCCATCATAAACACAAAATAATCGGCACTTTAAGGGTGCAGAGGTGACACAGTTCATCAACTAATCCTCTTCCCTTTTACAGCCTAAATTTACCTAATTTATAAAAAAAAAATAGAAAAAATAAAAGCATTAATTAAACAACCGTATGCTAACACTTTTTATTCCTGTCCACAATCTACAGAGAGTGGAGCAGGCAAGGCCGACCCCGACGTGAATCCAGTGCAGAGATAGGGAAGCTTAATCCAGGTCCTCTGAGAGATCGCCCAGAAAGATGAAGTCTTAATTAGCCTGATAAAACCCCTACATAACGACGCCATTGATATAGGCTGAGAAACGAGGACTAGGCAGAACAAAATTAACAAAAGGCTACTGTATATAAGATGTCCGAGATGGTCTTTGGAGACATTTAGAATATAGGAACTGCAGTGGACGGTAAAAAGGGGCAGTTCACTCTTCTCAACTCTCTCCACTCCAGCAGGGGAGTGTCGTAGTCTCATCTCTTTGAGCAATCCACCTGCTCCAAAAATACCCTCATAAAGAGGCTTAGAGGAAAAATGCTGACCTTCATATGATTAAAGATTATGTGAAGCAAAACAACAACAGTTTTCGGAGTGCTTAAGCAATATCACTCATGGGAGCTTTGCGCAATTAAAAGCAAAATAACTCGTCTAAGCTGTCCTTGTATTCTCCCGTTCCCTATCTGTGGCTCCCTGTAGTACGAGAGGGAGGTCGGTCATAAAGATAGCGAAAATGAAAAGAATTGCATCTTCGCTAGCTCTGCTAATCCTAAGGGTTCTGGAGGGAGCAAAATATCTATTTTTAGAAAGACAATTTAGGTATTTTATAGGCTGCACATGAATCAATGAATATGTATAGTAATACCAGATGGCAAAAAACCAAATCCCTTGTCAACACTTGTGTACTGCTTAAGAGAAGTTCTGGAAAAAGGCATGTCAACAACTTTATTCTTTAACGTAATTCTGCGTTTATGTGTGGATGTATGCCTCTTAGAAATACATAATTGGATTCTGAACTCACATCAAAGCCCACAAAACCAGTCAGTCTATAGAGCCTGGAAGTGGGATCTCACTTTTCATGCCTTAATTAATGAGTGACTGACTGTTTCCTTTGTTTCACCATAAAGTAGTGCCTCTGTTGAAGCATTCTGACGGACAAAGACACATTTAAGAACATTCATCTTTGTGGCTATAAAATACTGGCCTTGTTGGAATGTAGCTTGCATGACATTCACAGTAGAACAGTAAGCCATCAGTGCTGACACACTGCTGACTGTTCTGAGAAATATTTCAAGTTTTTTCTTTAAAAAGAACTATCTATGACATTCAACACTGACGGCATAATGCACATGATTAAAATGATCCTGCTATAATCTGTCCTACAGTCTGGCAGCTGGCTGATGGACCAGCCATGGCAAGGTGAAGAGACACTACATATTTTTCCATATCGCAGTTTCACTCATAACCGCCAACATGGAAAGGAGCAAGTACACGGAAATGCAAAAGAGCTGAATTATTTATTTGACATTTCCATATCTGCCACAGGTTCAGGGCTAGGGTGAGGGTGGATTATGTTTAGAGCGTAAAACCAATTAACAGAGCCTGCCTTACGTCACATCATTAGCACAATTTGAATGCATAGCGAGACTTACACTTCAGTTCACAACATGGCACACAGGAAGCAGAATTTTCCCACCTGAAATTGGCTCATTTTGTCATTGTAACAACTTTTTTTACCCCACCTTGTGCGACCTTTCAACAGAATCCCCTTGCTAAATCAGTTATGAGAGATAGAAGGGTTAAATTGCCTGGGCCATCAGCACTCACTCTGCAGGCCTGATCTCTCTACCCTCAGCGATTCCCACAGGTTCCCAAACTACTTTGCACTTCTGTGGCGTCCCGTCCACTTGGCAGCGTCCGGCAAGGTCAAATGCCATTTCATTTTCTCGCCTTTGATCGCCGCCTGGGCTCTTTTATCAGCCTCACCCCACTCCCCCCCCCCCCCCCCCTCATCCACCCGCGGGCCATCACCATCACCGGCAACCATTTCAACCTGCCCTCACTCATTCCTCTCAGCTCAGGAGGATATGACTGGCAGTGCCCCAACTTTAAAAATATGTCCGTCCAGAGGTAATACATATAAGCAATCGATCAACTTCAACTTGTCAAACTATACTCGCAAAGTCAGAGCATACTCTCTGCTAAAAAATTACGGAAAACTAATCCATGTAGACCACGGAATGCCTGTACGTGTGGCATACATACAACAAAAAAGCCTCCTGCCAGTAATTATGTATTCTGTGTTCCCTGAATGAGAGCTGAAATGCATTTACTAAATGGGATTCTCCATTTTGCCCCCCCCCCCACCCCCACCTATGCTTAATCTACCCCTACCATACTGTGAAGCTCAGTTTAGAGAGGACACTAGGCTTTATTCCAAATCAAATCTGCACAGCCACAACCACATCAGTTATGGACGTGCTAAATATTTCAACATGTCAAATGATAATGCCTGCAAAGTGGCATATTCTTCTGCATTATTACCATATTATTAAAAAATAAATAGTTATTTTAAATTATAAATTGAGCAGTTTCATTTTTTTCGGCTGTTCCGATTCAAAGAGCAATCTTGACAGACCTCTTTGGCAGTGAAAACTTGTTTGAGATTTGTCATTATTTAAAACAAAGTTGCATACTGTATGAGCTATGATGAGAAAGTGGAATTCAAATAATTATTTGCATCCCTGTTTCAATCTGGGTTTCTTAATGTCTGCAGTGTTTCCACCGTTTGAACAGGAATGCAAGTGACTGAATGGCAAGAACTCCTACTTTATTTGTCTCGTTCAAAAGTTGACAGGACCTATTCATGTGCCAAATACTGTATACATTTAACCGACTAATGGCCTGGAGTTAAGATATAGACCAACCTCAGCAAATACAGAGTGTGGGCACTGGGAGATCACCCTGATAGTAATAGGATTCCTTGTGTGGATCCCAACACACATTTAGTGAGACAGCAAAGTATTCATATAAGCACATGGCTTGTTTTTGTCACGTCCTAGTAGGGCTGCACAATTACTCGTAACAAAATTGTGATCTCATTTCTACATGATGACGATTCTCTGGCTCACATTCCCCTATTAAAGTCATAATCAATGTTCACCTCTTTGCTTGGGAAAAATTCCAGCTGCTATACATAAATGACAATACGCTACACAATGTTAAACAAAACGAGCCAATAATGCATATTTTAGGGAACAACTCAATAGATGTTGTAACTTTTATTCATCCTTGAAGCCGCAACATGGTGATACTGTAGACTTACGTTTTGTAACTGGGTTGTCAAGTTTTATTTATGTATTGTATGTATATTCTTAAGCTGCTACTTTACAGTGTATGTGTTCAGGGTGTCTAAGTGTCAGTAAATGTTTTTGTTGAAAACACTATGAGAAAATATTGATATGAATTCTTGAAATGATTGACATGATTAATCATGCAGCCCTATGTGTTAGTGTAGGTCGGTTGGGTTTGTGTCTAGAACAACTCACATCTGCTCATCATGCCACCCAGTCTGGTCGATAACCTGAAATCTGACCTCTTGTTTCCTCCCTGCACTTTCACTTTCCTCCATCGACAGTATTAGCAGCGCTTTGTTACAGTGTTCCGTCACTGCTTCCTCTCTCTCTCTCTCTCTCTCACTCTCTCTCTCTTTCTCTCTCTCTCTCAGCATTGACGGAAATAGTGGGTGAAAAGGAAGCCAGAGTGAAGGAGGGAGAATGGTAGGCATACAAACAGAGGGAGCTTTTAGGGGAAGTTAAACAGGGGAGAGTTAAATCCAGGGGAGAGATGGAGAAAGAGGAGCTTTCAGCAAACTAAAAGCCTCAGCCCCTTTATACCTCAAAGCAAGGCCCGCGTTGTCTCGATTCAAACGACCAATGCGAACAGACTTTCAATGGATAGAAAAGCAACTTAACTCGTCTGACGAAAGGAGTGAATAATGGACCTGACGCACATTGAAATATTTGAATCATCAGAGTAGGCTTCAATCCAAGGTTCGCAGAGGGGGAGAGTTTGTATACTGTGGCAGCATTTGGGATTCTCCATGATCTTAATGAATTCTAATTCATCTTAAAAAAAATACTGCCCAAAATCATTTTTGAAAACAAATAGTTTATCAGTTTATAGTTTCTTTCACTTGTGGTATCTGGTACTTTTCTGTGGGTCTTTTTCCATTACTAGATAGTTCGTACTGCCTCTGTGTGGCTGTCAATCATAGCTATTTTAGTGGCTAACATTTAGCACCAATGCTCTTCTACTCAGTCTTCATCAGGGCGATTATTTTCAAGTATGGAAGACCAATTATGAAAGAAGTATAACAAAAACTAGATAGGCAGCAAACTTGAACACTGCGACTGTGCAGTAGCTTGGAAGTGTGTTGTGCAGGATAGGGTGACGCTCATTAATGACTGTTTAATACCTGTCACCTACTTTTTTGGAACCTCAACGACGAAGTAGGTACCAAAACAAGTAGGTGCCAGGTACTTTAACGTTTAGTGAACAACTAACAGTAACGAGTAGAGTGCAGTAAAGTAGAGCCAGTTCCATGTGATGGAATAGCGCCCAAAAAAAGACAATGTAGCAGATCCAGTGTAAATGACAACTTCACCTCTGAGTATCTACTCTCCCGGCCTACTAGACCGAGGAGAGGGAGTTGAGAGTGCTCGTCCTGTACCTAAACAGTGAACCCTTTGAACTCTGGATCTCAACAGGGTGTTTTAAAAGCTATTCCATCAGTGTGCAGGGACACAGACATACTATTTTGTTCCCACTCGTGGAAAATATCATATGCTCCATTCGAGTGCGTCTGCATGAGTGGAGCAGCTATTGTTTCGCTAACGGGTTTCCAGTCGCTACAGAATAGCACTGTTTGAATAGACGCTTTCAGCAGAACAGATGCATTTCATTGTCATTTTTTGCTTCACACTGCTTATCGTCACCACTGCAAAATAATGTATTCAAATTGTAGTCACAAATCATGCACGTGCCAAAATCAAATAGGGCAATAATATCCATTGTCTACACATGGAACAGAAGGGAAGGCATTGAGAGCAACAATGGACATACAAATCACAACCGAAAAACATGACATTTGGTTTTTCAGTTTTCATGCAGTTTCTTCTCCAGCATACTGTAACTAACAGCTAACAGTATAACCATCATTACTGCATACCCCCTAAATCGCATAGCATATGGCTACCAGAGGAAAGTTTGTATCTGCCTGGCAACAGGAATGCCAGCATAAGCACTGCTCATCTCCTGTGCAGTGAATACAAATGTGCTTCTCTGGAGTGGTGATGAGGAGCCTTGGTAGTCATAATAACTCCTCCATAACCTTTGACCCGAAAAACCTCTCCCAGCATCATTGCCTTTTTAATGATGCATGCTGTCAGGGAGGTTTCAGCAGGATGTTATTTCAACCCTGGCAACGGTTAGGAGTTTGCAGCTATCTCATTTAAATGTTTTTTGAATATAATTTTCTTGAAGTTGAATTCAAGGGGTCATCAAAATGCTGCTGGCAATGGTCAATTGCTTTTAGAAAGAAATCTTGCTTTATTTACGTGTAGACTCAGAATCAGGTCAAAGCCTGTGAAATTGCAGTGCTCTAAGCACACTCTATACAGCCAAGAATACATTTCTGCTGACTGTTGAAAGCATGTGGTAATCCACCATTTCTTTGTGGGAACTTGATTATTCACACAAGCATAAAAGGTGAAATCTCTCTCAAGGCAACTTTGGAAACATTGTATGTGAAGCAGATCGGCATTAGTTGCACTGTATAAGCTCCTCTGACATCAGTCCTTTAAAGCTGGATGGACCCTACAGGCTGATGTGAAAGAGTGGCATTTAAACTTGCCTCTGACTTGTCTCTAACAAGGCTCTGCTGTGCAGTGACATTTTAGAATGTTAATTGAAATACTAGTACAGTTACATCATAATCGGTTTCAGATTATCTTGCTTTTGTATCTTTTTTTTCCCCAGGTCTTTCTTCTAAAGACTTAAAGTACAATTCAAGTAACACGTGATCAAGTAACATGTGATTTTGTTCTGTAGCAATACAGTACATCACATGGCTTTGATAGTGAACCATCTTCCATTAGCGTTGATGTAATAAATACAAGGCTACCATTTTGTGTAAATCATGGACTATCTATCCATCCATCCATCCATATTTGTTTCAAGAGATCACAGTGAAGCCAACTATGACTCTAATGAAGTCCAAGTGGAGAGATCATTGCATGAAAAAATATGTGTATAGATAATACAGCATTTACTGTCTGAATCTACAAGAAATGAATATATATTCAACAAAGCATTGTTAAAACAGCATGATTTGTTTGGAGCTGAGAGCACAGGCTTTTTTGATCTTTGGTCCCCCACAGGCCTTGGAACCATTAAGCCTGAGAACCGTGAAAGAATAACACATCTACCACAGACACTCTTGCAAAGTACAAAACCAAATTGTTTCGGACATGGTTCAGAACAACAATGACACAACATGACACACAGCTGCTCCACTAAAATAAACAACCAATTGTTCAAAGGAGAGATACATCTGAAGCATCTATCGAGGCTGTTAAGGAGCTATCTGCTTGTGCCTCGAAATTTCAAAATATTCTGATAAAAAAAATTGTAAGTTCAAAGGAATCGCACATATAAACCTTTTTAAGAAAGACCAAGAGTAAGTGCTGTGCTGCTGCTCTTCCTGCTTACATAGTTCAAAAGACATCCACCAAGGACAACAGACACTGGTGAAATAGACCCCCCACCCACCATAACCCCCACACCTCTCAAACAGCTATGATCCCAATGTAGGCCTTTCATGCAAACATGCCATCTAGCCTTGGGACATCAGTGTATCAAGGTGTTGGCATCATGTGAAATGGCAGCCACAAGTCGTATAAAAACAACCCTAATTGCCGTCCCGCGTGGAAATTCTCACCGCACTGTGTAATCATGGTGTTACGTAATATAGGCATGGTAGGCCTCACAACTGGGAGCTAATAAACACCTTGTCGAAGCCGTGGGTGTCAGGTTTACACCAAGGACCGATGTCTCCAAGAAAAACATGCTAACACCGTCACCAGCCACATTAGCCCGCTAACTAACACCACATTGGTTGCTTAGTGTGTTGTGAGAAAGGCAGGTCTGGGGTCAGTCATAACGCACTAACATCACGGTCCCCCACCCTCACCACCACCCACTCTGTCTCGACCGCTCCCTCTCATCTGTCTGCAGACAAATCTCTTGTGAAGCAGATTTCTTTCACAAATGATTAAAACACACATTCCTATTCTGGTCTCATTTGTTTGCAATTGCATTCCTTCCACATGTGAGTCAATTACAAACACGCAAAACACAAGACATAACCATACTTCACTGAAACATAATGCCGTTATGAGAAGCATAATTTTCCCCGAGACATCTGATATTCTGTATCATATCGGCCACTGTGCAGAGGTCTGGCTTATTGCAAACATTGATCAACGTGTTGTAATTCAATATAGCGTGTCAACGGCAGGCAGGCATAAAGCTGGAGGATATGAGGAGGGAGGGGGAGTACTTTACATGTGTCCTCTCCTGTATTGTAGTCTGTCGCAGGGCCAGAAAGGGGAATCCTATTGACAGCTTCGTGGATAGCCAAGGTCAGTGGCCGCACATTTGTTTAATGAAGGCCGGGCGTTTGGCTAAAGCGGATCACACACTCCAGCAGCCTTTTCAGCTGTTGTAAAGCTGCCGCGATCGAGGCGGCGGCGGAGGCAGCAGCAGCAGCAGCAGCAGCAGCAGCACCCCCAATCATCAAAGAGATCAACAGAAAAAAAATCCTGTCAGAAAAATAACAGGATTTGCAGTCTGCAAATGACATTACACAAACCAGAAGGAGTGTATAGCCACAGTTAAAGGGATAACACACCATTCAGTGCAATAAGGTCAAACTAAAGTCAATAATAGTGAGTGCCAGAAGCATATAGAAACCAGGCAGAGGGGAACTACTGGACGTAGGTTTTTTTTCTTTTTGAATAAGGAGATAATCAAACACACAACAAATAACTCAGGATGGGGTGTACAATGCACATAAGCCCCCTGTGCCACACCCTTGCCCTGATGTGTGTCTGTGTGATAGCTCAGAGTGTATCAGCCATCTATCATCTTGGATTGTGTGCCCAGATAGAGGCAGAGAGGCTGCTGCTGCTCCTGTTTCTATCTGGCAGTCCGCTCCCTCTGGCTATTTATAACCAATAGAGCTACAGCACTTTATGAATGTCCGCAGGCACAGCAGCAGCACCACACAGCATCTTCTCATACTCTGCTGCAAGTGTTTTTGGTGGTGTCATTATAAGAAGCTGTGCTGGGCAATAAGGTGGGATGGGTGTGTGTGTGTGTGTGGGGGGGGGGAGGGTTGAAGAAGGGGGCCACTGCCATAGCCTATATTTCCTGTAAACACTGCCTTGAATGACAAACAATAGAGGCGTGTGGCACCTTACACACACACACACACACACACACACACACACACACACACACACACACACACACAAGTTTAATCTGTAGTCGCAGTGGAAAGCTATATATAGATCCTAGTGACTCTGTGTGTGTCCCTGTCCTGCTGAAAAGCCCCAAAATCCCAAAGTCGTCTCTGGTGATCGATAGAAATGTTGCAACCTCGTTGCAGCAGGAGCACTCTGCTTTGCCCATTTAACAGATAGCCATCTTTGCAGATGAATAAAATGGCATATGGGCAGGATCACGACTATGCCTCACACTTCCACACAATGAGAAATCTTATCACGGCAGAGCCTGCAATCTAACCACACACTCACACAAACAATAATACACATCGTGCGCGCACGCACGCAGACACAGACACACACACACAAACATACACACACACACACACACACACACACACACACACACACACACACACACACACACACACACACATCCGCGGGACAATTACATTTGATTAATGGTTAAGCCTTGGTCCTCTTAGACAAGCACTCACGCACGCGAAATGGCCAGAAATGAAGATACACTGTCAAAATTGTGCAACGATAACAGGTCCATAAATTGATTTCGAATCAGAGTGAATTAGATCCATTTTTACCTGCAGAGGACGCGCCTAACCACACTCAAGTCCCGGTTTGCGTTTCTGCCTTGTCGACCGATTGTGCCCCAATCATCACGGACTTGGAGGAAGATTTTAGCCTAGAGGAAAAGCCTCCGGTATGAACGAATGTCGCCACTAGTTCACACTATAATTCACATATTGTAGGGATGTTTTCATTCAAAGTAGCTCAGATATACTAGGGAATTGCTGCATTCTGCATTTCACATCTCTAAAACCGTGGCCTCAGCCTACAGTAAACTGCATTGGCATAACAATGAACACGAAACAGTTCGAAAAACATATATATATATATATATATACATATATCTGCTTTAAAAAGAACACCCGGTTTTGGTTTTGAACGGGACACTCACCTGCTGTAGCCTTCACTGCTCCCAAGCATCCTTTCGCATTTCTCCCGAACGGCAACTCCCAGCCACTATAAGACTCAAATTGAGACGCACTATCTCAAGTCCACCGCCTTGAAAGACAGCTTTGGAAGAAAAAATGACTGGGGGAAAAGGGGGAGCGAAGACAAGAGCCAGCCGTTTCTCGCAGATTCCCAAAGACTTTCTCCGCAAAGGCAGTGCCGCGGTTCGATCCGAGATGACAGCTGTAGTTAAAAACAGACAAACCCACACACAAACCCACACTCACGTAGCAAGCGTACACAAGCGCATCCGATCCTCCCTTTTAGTAATGGGACTCCTTGTGCCCCGAACTCGTCCGAGGATGAATAAAGAAGGAATGCAAATGTCAGGTATAGCGAGAGAACAACTCCCACGCACCGTTCCCAAAGCAAGCGCGCAGTTCTCTCTCCTTGATGCAGTCTCTCCAGACACACATACGCAGCGCTCACGCTCACACCACTGAGTGGCTGCAGTCAGTGGCACAGACAATCCGCTTGCTTTAGGGGAGGGACGGAGATGATCGTCGGTACGCACTCTGCCCGGTGTCCTACTCAAAGTGTGAGTGTGTGGTAAAACTACGCGCGCCTGCCTGTGTTTGTGTGTGCTCCTGTGGTTGTGTGTGTGTGTGAGTGTGCATGCGTTCTACCACCGTACGTATGCAGTCTGCTCATTTGCAGCTTTAATTATTTAGAGTCTACGCGTTTTGGTTAAAGAGCCTTATCTTTCCAGATTTCAGCCTCCCTTCTTGGCGCGCACACGGACGTTTTACGCACACGCAGGCGCACGCGGACACACGCATAACAAAAAAGCGAATAATGTTATTTTTTTCTGAGGGTAAATTGACACAAAATAGCTCACATTACCCTTAGAACATCCACATGATTCACCTGCAAGCTGCTTGGATGATAAAGAAATACAATGAAGATTTAAGTCTCGGAGACTCGAGTGGAGACAGGGATGGAGATCTGTGGAAGAAGTAGTAGTTCCTCTTTTGAGAGCCTGATGGCACTGTGGGCTTCAGATACTACTGCCGACAAACACACAACCCGTTCGCAGGAGGCAGGCCCCTGAAGTATGTTGTCTAATACACGTCTGGTCCTTGGTCTATAATATCCCTTGTTATTTGAAAGGACAATCAGTCCGAGATTGCAGAGGGGTTTTAAAAGCAGAAGGAGTAAATATTTCATTGGAGGGGACTCTTATCTTGTCTCATCTACCGTTCTCACTTTGCAGTCTGTAATGTGATGCCATAGCTAAGAAGATCAGCTTGTTGTTCTTAAGGGAAACAGGAGATTCTTGGATATTCTGGGATGATGTCATGACTCATTAAGTCAGTTTTGTTTGCACTTTAAGTCAAATGTATTAGCTGAGGTATTGGACTCATTTGATATCACTGTCAATGGTGTATTTTGATTAAATAGCTACACTCTGATGGGGGACAGCAAATTGGGAAGATTCCTTAATACTACCCTCTAGTTATGGGTTAAGGGTTCATTTGATTAGGTATTTGAATAAAGCTGTAAATACAAGTGTGCAGTACATGGTGTGCTATGCCTAGCGACATAACTAAAAGCTGCCACTATATCAACAGGTGCCTTTGGCTGGCTGAAGCCTACGTCCCTAGTTCACCCATTAACTGTTGCCAATATATTAAATAGATACTTTTTACATGTATAGGGAGCTGTAAATGGAGATGTTTGACACTTATCAATTATCATTATCATATTCCTTCATTGGTGTTATGTAGCATGTAAGTACAACTTTTACTGCACCGCTGTCATTATGCGAGCATTCAATTATCGCTATGCGTTTATCATAGCTGACACCTGAGAGAAACTTAAGTGCTAAAGTGCTACCGCTAATTTCTGTATTTGATGCAATGTATTGGTAACTGAAATATATTATACATTAGAGATTACATTGGAAATGTGTTTTGACTTTTTTTTTAAGTTTTCAGAAAGGTCTCCAGCCCCATTTCACCAGTAGTGTTAAGTGGTTGGAAGAGTGAACATAACTCAGGTATAGAACCCCAATCACATTCCATGTTCTCACATTATTAACACACATGTATATTTCAGTCAAATCTTCGCTCATAGTTCACAACAGAGAAAAATACCACTAAAGTCCATCTCATGGCAGTGTTCAAATGTGTCTCTTTCCTTCTTGCATACTCAAGTTTCTCAGCACAGACCCCTCAGAGCAACTTAAGGCATCACAGCTACATGTGAATGTCATCAGCATCAGTTCACGCTTGGCCAAGGCACCCTTGCAATGAGTCCTGGGTATTTTTCCCTGCATTTTCTCCTCCCCGGTGCCTGGCTGTGAAACCATTCCTTAAGGGGGCTTCTTTCCACATCAGTACACTAAAACCTGAGCAGATATAAAGTCAGCTGCAGAGGTAACTTAGCAGCTACTTTAGTTTAAAAGTCAGCTGAAATGATATAGCCCTTTGGATATAGCTTTCAAGAATAAACCATTTTTATTACGTTTTGAATGACGATGCTTGGAAACACATTTTTCACACGTGAAATATCCATTCGCCGGTCCGTTTAGCTATAGTGCGTAACTTCTCTTGCCCCCACGAGGAATTCTGAGGAATTACAACAACACTGTCTGCAGGAGGTAAACCTTTCCATGATCAGTCATGCATTTTATACATTCTGCTGTATATCCAAGTTGTTTCTTTGCAGTAGAAAAAACAGCTGAAAAATGTCTTGACCGTTTCTTGGGATTTTTCTATCAGAGGGTGACACCATTGTGTAAACTCTGTCATACTGAGAAATACAGTACAGAGAAGGTTTTGTGGAATTCAAAGGCTTAATCCACTCCGTCAACTCGTTTGGCGATGGCTTGAATGTGACCGACATTCATTTCATAGGGAAAAGTTACGCAGTCTAGCTTTAATGCTTTATGTGTAAACCAAATAAACCAGCCATTATCTGCATATTAGCAGAACTCTACAGATGTATAGTCTTAATAGATGAATAAAACCCATAAAGAATGAAAAAAAAGGAATAGCAATGACTTGAAAAGAGAAGCTTTGTTTGTGGTCTCCATCTTTACCAGCTTGGTCTCAGCCCTCTTAGCAAACAACAGCAGAGGTAACAATGGATACCTAGTGACGCCATGGGGCTTCGAAAGCATCCCATCCATAATTAATTTGCTCTGCTGTGTTTCTCCACACTGGCACGCATGCTTGTCCTTAATCTTTGGTTGTTCTAGGAAGGAGTGGTGTCTGTCACATGGACACACTCGACTCTGGAAGATAAATCATTCTGTGATGAGATGATAAAATATCTATTTGCCTCTTGTGAAAGCATTATTTCCCATGTTACTCAGCAGGACAGTGGTTTGCATACTAACGTGACGTCCAATACTGCAGTTTAACAATATTGATAAGCTCCATCTTTTAATGAGCATCTATCCTATTTTGACATTAATACACTCCACATCCTTATTGTTATCGTCTTGTATAGTAATACACTATATTTTTTTCTCTTAAATGAAATAGTTTTGTTCGGAATGAATGTGTTTTGCCCACAGTGGATGGCAAATGGAAACCTACAAGTAAATGGACTCCACTTATATAGCGCCCTGTTTTTCACAGACTCAAAGCGCTTTACATTGTTTTGTACACATTCACACACACATTCATACACCGATAGCAGCAGCTACCACGCAATCCGGGGTTCAATGTCTTGCCCAAGGACACTTCGACATGTGGCGGGGAGGCGGGGGACCGAACCACCGACCCTGCACTCCAGTGGCTTATTATTTACATGACTTTAAAAACAACAACATGACATACATACTAGCCCAACATGATTTGCAGCTGACAAAAATGATATCTGTCTCTATTTCCATCACCTTTGTAAACTGACAAAAATA
The DNA here is from genome assembly GCA_949357725.1 of Hyperoplus immaculatus. NCBI lineage: Eukaryota > Metazoa > Chordata > Actinopteri > Uranoscopiformes > Ammodytidae > Hyperoplus > Hyperoplus immaculatus. Next base: position 6,290,380 of record OX442354.1, on the reverse strand, counting down.
AAGGAATTAAGTTCAAGCACTATTAAAAATACAGCAGGCTTAATAAGACTGCAGAGGATCACTTTATAGCACAAGAGTTGAGGATGTACCCATAGCCACACACCCAGGGATATAGATAAACACAAGATATTATTTAGTGGAAACCCTTAGCCCGAAAAATAGGAAACGGTAAAAATGTATAGCCCTTTACGGCAGCATTTAAAACTAAGTCAGTCTTTTGCCTCTCTCTCTCTCTCTCTCTCTCTCTCTCTCTCTCTCTCTCTCTCTCTCTCTTAATTGAGCCAAAGATCACATCCAAAAGCATCAACACTGACTGTTATAGTCAAATAAAGTTAATGTATTCAGGATGCCTCATATCACAAATTTGCCTTGAGGGGCTCTGGAATAAGATCATACTATACTTAGCTGTGTCACAGGCTGTTTATGTGTCCAGTGGGATTCCAGGACCCTAGACAGCACCAGTCTCAACTCTCTCATTGGGAGCTGAGAGGAGCAGTATAGTAGACCAGCTTTCTGCTCTGTTCAGTCCCATTGACAGAGCCAGACTTAGACAGACGGGTCCACAGCCACAGGACTGTCATGTTCTCTGTTTATAGCAGCACAGGCAGAGCCCCTCAGATACAGTAGAGCTGACTTATTTGCCATTCTCGTCTTTATTTATTCCAGTCAACAGCAAGCGACAGCCCTGTTTTCCTGCAGCAGCGACTCAGACAGGGAGGCAAAGCCATACTCTGTAATTCTAGGTGTGAGGGGGTTATGCTAATCTTGGCCCGCGAGGTCGCGTCGATATTTTGATGGTTTTTCCATGGTCTGCAAGGTTAAAAAATATTCATGCCTGGGAGGATGGATGTCAAAGTCGCTGGCTGAGACAAAAAGATTAAATCCAGGGTTCATATTGAAAAGATGCGACGTCCAAACATTCAGATAATTTTTTTTTGGCAGGCATTCAATATGTAAACAAACTCGCCTCTTCTGCCCTAAATCCAAAATGTTCACCAGCAGTTTGCACAAGCATTCCAAGCACTGCCACAGCAAGACCAATCAATCTTTTTGTGCTCTACCCCTCATGGCCGTTTTAGCAGGGAGCCCGGAAAAGCCTCTACTTTAACCACCACTTTACAATATGCCTATCCTTCTGACCTTTTAAATTGAATACTTTAGTGGCACAAGCTGCTTATTACATTCCTGGACCACTCTCTACTTCCTCAGGAATGACCATACATACTCTCTCTGCTATTCTCTACAACAAGGACACACACTTACAACATTTGCATGACACATTCTTCAACACTGTTGTATGTCAAACCCACTTCACTTTTACATACAGTACATGCATACAGACAGGCGAAGCAATGCTAATTAATTGGAACATGGTCTGCAAGAGTAGCACTTGTTCGGAGAGAATACCATCAATGTTAGCTCGATGATAACACTATTCACAGTTTAGAGTAGCTAAATGATGTTGGTATACATACGGGCAACATCGGCTGCTCACTGCCCTATTTGGAGGACCTATTCAGCTCTCATTGCCTCAGCAGAGTAGACAGCGTCCTGGAAGAGGCAGCCATACCCTGGACATCATCTGTTTAACTTGCTGCCCTCTGGTAGACATTTCAAGTCCATCACATCACGGACAAACAGACCTAAGAACAGTTTCAACCCCCACAGCCATATACGAGAGAACTGAACACTGCTAGACACTGACACAAACTGTTTGTACCTGTGTCAGTAGGTCTGTACTGGCACTTACAGTTATAGAACACGGCACTTTATTGTTTGCATTGCAGCTTCATTATTTATATATTCCAACTGCACTTCTTAAACATAGGGCCGCCACCATTTAACTATGCACAATATCTAATAAGCTAAGGTTATTATATTATTTAGTTGTTCTATGTTATTGCTTTACAGATTGCAGTCAAATTCACATGTTCACTCTGCTTTCCACTTGATGTATATGTTGAAGATTTTAATCTAAATTTTAAATTTTAGTCTATCTATCTATCTATCTATCTATCTATCTATCTATCTATCTATCTATCTATCTATCTATCTATCTATCTATCTATCTATCTATCTATCTATCTATCTTTAGGTAGATAGATAGATTATCATTGTACACTAGGGTAACATGTATACACGTATTGAAGTCTTACAGCAGCAGGTCCAATAACTGAAGTGATGAGAATTTGAATAATTACTTAAAAATAGCCCCACACTCTCTCGCTCACTCTCATCCTCACAGTCACTCGTCTGCTCTGACTTGCATTGCTGTGCTGCTATATGAGCACTGAATAAGCATCGCAATATGGGCTTATTGCATGCGGAAACCAAATGTGCAAGGCATTGGATTTGGCATCATGATTTCATCCTTACGAAAGCACAACCTAAGTGCAGTTTAAAAACTCCAGCAGTCATTCACACTAACATCTTCTCATTCTATAAAGAATACTGTTGAAGGACTGCATAGGGTTTGGGGCGGGTCATTTTGGTTCAGCAGTCGGACATGACTGGATGAAAGCTATTTCCATGGCTATCAGTTCAAAGCCATAATGTTGCAAAGCTGCCATACAGATATGATGATGCCTAATGGAGATATGTTTGAAACAGTGGCAGCACACCACAGGACAGTCTTTGTTGTGGTTATAATAATGAAGAAATACACACAATTGGCAGCTAACTACACAACATAGGTCCATACTCATTGATAACAAAATATCCAAGGTTATTATACAGCAGTTTTTTGCACAATGGTTCCAATAGATGATAGGAAAATCGTAAGAAAAAATAAGTTTGACAAGCTCCTTTCTGTAACTCCTAGAATTGTGAATACATATCATATTGTGTGTTGCACATTAATCAAGAAAAATACATACTTCGTATTGCACTGATATTTACAAAGATCTAACACTAATTTCAAAGGGATAAGGAGGGGCTTATTAACACCAATTGCAGTTAATTGGCCAGTTGTCATATGAGCAATGCTTTTGTCTTCAGTGGTTTAGAAGAAGGACTACAAAGAAGAAATGATACTCCCAAGCCACTTGCACACAGTGCTTTGGGGCGAACTATCATTCCCATTAAACTAATAACAGTTTGCTTCTTATCTCACTCTCGGCAAAGTCACTTCTACTCTTGAACAAAACACAATGTCTTTGAAAGCTGGGGCATAATCTATCACTCAGGCCCAAATGAGACTGCATAATCCTCTGCAAGTTGCCTTCTTGTATTCAGCCTTATCACTGATTTCTACAGATTTTTTTTTAGCATACACATTTCTCTTTTTGGGGACAATCATGCTGTCCTTCAACTTCATGAGCAGGCTGAATATAACTATTTTGTATCATCTTACTCCTCAAAATAAACTTAATTGAATTTTAGAACCTTATTCAGGATGACCCTGTGTACACCACACAACATATGTGCATTTGTTCTTCTGTTAGAATAAAGATATTAAAATCCTAAAGTATATCTAATAGTATGATAGTAATACTAATAGTAAGATATAGTAGAACAAATAAAAATGTCCCTACATCATCATGAGCCATCACTATTAGTCTGATGCCCTGTGGTTATGAAGACATGTACAAATGTATTCTGAGAAAGACATGACATCATATTTATAGATTTAATTTGGCAATGTTTTAATCTGATATGTAGAGACACATGTCATCTGCATATAAGGATGTGGTGTTTTGTTCTTTTGATACATTTTTGAGACATTCACATGGGTTCTACTGAGTAAAGGGAATTGCTAGTCAGGATTCATTGACACAATATAAAGTATAAATTATGTTTAGCTAATTCTTAAACATTTCAAATCAAAGTGAATTAAATATGAATCTACTGCTTTCTCTGTGTTCAGAGACAAGTCTGCTTGTGATTATATACATATTAGCCTGTATTACTAGGATGTACCCTGATAAGATACATAACACTCCAACTCAAATTCAAAGCAGCAGAGGTGTCACACTTGACTGAGTAACTTAGCAACTTTAGAAAAAAATTGTATGTCCAATGATATCAGCGATGCATTACAGTTCCTGGGGGATGCTGTCTAAATCAGGATATATGTTTCTGTTGGCAGATAATCCTAAGAGTGTTGAAACTCTTGAGTAAAAAGAGCATTCAAAGTATTTGTCTGGATAGACAAATAATAGAAGGAAGAGCGATTAAAGAATGGCATTATGTATGTGCCGAAACCTTGAGTCAGGCATAAAGACCAGGGAAAGCATTATTATTTGACAGTGTCCTGTGAATAACTCTGCATATTCATTTTAACAGGGTCTAAAGGTGAACAACGTTGTATACTCACACTAGGTTTTTCTGTACTCTTTTTAAATCTATGCTACCTTTTTAATGAAAGGATAATATTGTGTGTGTGTGTGTGTGTGTGTGTGTGTGTGTGTGTGTGTGTGTGTGTGTGTGTGTGTGTGTGTGTGTGTGTGTGTGTGTGTGTGTGTGAAAATACAGCATTTAAATCAGCCGAGGTCCGGGACCTGATGGCATCCCTTGCCAAGCTCTCAAAATCATGTGTACTGTTGAAATGGAGGACATTTTTAACTAGTCAGTGCTCCAGAACATTTCAGTGACCACACATTTCAGTGAATACACCGTTTTCCCTGTCCCAAAAAAAAGACAAAATCCCTCTGCCTGAATGACTACCACTATTTAGCACTCACCATCATCATGAAGTGCTCCGGGCAGTTTTCAAATAATTCCTCACCTCCTCCCTTACTGACTCTCTGGACCCACTTACATTTGCATAAAGAGATCCAGGAATGACGCCATCACCTTAACCCCACACACACACACACACACTGTGCTGTCCTGTCTGGACCAGTGACACACCTTAAGTGAGAGTTCTGTTCATTGCCCTGCAGACTCGTCATGAAGCTCAGAGACCCAGGGTTCCACGCCGTGTAACTGGATCCTGGACTTTCTTTCAACACCATCATTAAGTTCGCTGACGACACAACCATCATTGTTGGACTTGGCACCGTCACCGTTTTTTGCTTTTCCATGATTTGCCGTACACATTTTTGTTGCCAATGACTGCTGCAGTAATCATTGTGCATGACAATCAAATAAATGTTCAAATCTGCATGTCCAATGGATACTTTTATCAAAGGCAAAACCGTTGGCAAATTCACGTTTTCAATGGTTAACAAAAACATCCTATTTACAAAAAACTTTTGTAAATATGGTCTTCAAAACAAAAACAAGGGGCGACTGACAAGCCTCTGACTTACCACTTATAACCACCATTTTGAAGATGTAAGAACATATTTTTTTTAATTGATACTCTTTGCTGAGAAGGACCCATAGTCTGACTATCAAATTATTACCACATGTAGTGCTTTCAGAATATCACCATGAATTTAAATGATCACCAATAGTAGTTGTATCTTTTTAAAAAGAGCCATTTCGGTTTCCTTTTTGCCAACAAGACAAACGTGACAAATGGGTTTCCCTATGTACAAGCTATCATAAGCAACACTTTGGCCTCAGACCCTTGGAGATATTCTGCTCATGGCCTCTGAAGCACTGGCTCCATTTTTATTTATTTTTTTCATCAGCAGGGCGCCATCCATCCCCGGGGCTACTCGCCTGTCATCTTGCCCCACAGACAATGGCTTCCTGACAAGAGAGCTCCTTGTAAAATATGTTGCCACCCCCAATCTCCGTGCAATACAGGCAAACAGATAACAGTATGTGCACAGCCAAACGCAAAGTTACCACACACGTGAACACATGAACGCAAAACTACACGCACGCACGCACGCACACACACACACACACACACACACACACACACACACACACACACACACACACACACACACACACACACACACACACACACACACACACACACACACACACACACACACCTAATCTAATCTGTCCCTGAATCAAATCCCACCCTTTTGTTTTTCAGACAGTAAAAGAGTGTGAGGGAATGGTATTGGGAGTAGTATACACTGAAAAAGTAATCACTCTTTCAAACGGTTTTGGGGTCATCCCCCCACCCCACTCCTCCCCAACACCACACCATTCTGAGGAGTAGGGAATATTTCAATCACTTTATAGCTGCTACCCTGGCTTTAGGAAATTGTTGACAGCCAAATCCATGTCGATTTGTTGAGTGATTGCATGCTGTGAAAGGTCTAATCTCATTTTCTCCTCATTTTCTGACTGCCTGTAAATGACGAGACATTACTTTTTGGCCTTCAGTGTCTTTTCCTTCTTTACAATGCAATGTTGCATCATTTTGTGAATTCAATTTTAGATGAGTGGAATGGAAAGTCACCAATCATTTTTAAACTTTCCGCTGGAGAAGTGTCATTTCTTTCAACTGATACATGTACCACAAGATGAAAAAATATGATTATCCCTTTACACTTCATGAAGGCTTCTCTTAAAAATGGAAAGGCGTTGGTGATGTCACACACATTACAATGCTTATAAAAGCCCAGCAGCTCTGGCTTATTTTCAAATGCCTGCACTCTTAATGCTATTCATGCTTTTAATAATGTCACTAGAAGTCATGAGTCATCAAACAAAGGATTAGGCAATGTATATGAGCTGCACTGCTAAGAAGAAAAAACATGTTAGCAAAACCTGCTTCACACACTGGTCTGTACAATGTGTAATTTGAAATGAATAAGAACTAGTAGTCTGGGTTAAAACAAATATGATAAAAGGAAGATAAGTGAAGACGGAGTATTTGCATATTTGAAGAGCTTTTTATAAAAAAATTTAAAAAAGAAATCACTAGAATACTTTAATAACTATGTGTAAATAACTTCAGCCAGATTTAAAATGATCACATGGGGACTTTAACAGCCTATATTGTGATTATTTTATGTTTGTTCTTGTTCTGTTGTTTATGCATCCAGTATGTATGAATCAGTGGATCCACACTATCTCACTATATATTATACTCAAAATCCATTTGGATGTATTGGCGTTTAACACTGATCACTGTATCCATTTGAATTGTATTGTGTTATCGTGTCAAATCATAGATTCACCCACCCGCTCTTGAACATTGCTATGCAACATGATGGACTGCCTCCAACTCAGTGGGAGTGTTTGTCATCTGCTGTACATTTGAGTTCCACTGGGGCATCTAAAATTCATTACCTTTTAAACACAATTTGTTTTCTTTAGCAGAACGGTTTCATACTAAGCAGACAGCTGACTATTGAAACCCCTCTCACATTTCAAAATATCTGAGCTTGCAAAAAGCTAATGGCTTGCATCTGATGCCTCATTTTGAACGAGGAGATGACTTGGACCAAGAATGTTCCCGTTCTGTAATTTTTCGTTTCTGAAGGCCAGCACCATTAACCCCAACACATTGATTTAAGCTCTAGGCAGACCTTATAGCGACTTTTCTCTTTTTCCCGAAAATCTAGACTTTTATTTTATTGTATTCAAATACATTTTAACCTGTGTATTACCTCAATTGATATCTATTTTTGGATGTGGAGGTCCTGGGCTGGTGTGGTTACACGTGGTCTGCGGTTGTGAGGCCGGTTGGATGTACTGCCATATTCTCTGAAACGCCTTTGGAGACGGCTTATGGTGGAGAAATGAACATCCAATGCACGAGCAACAGATCTGGTTGACATTCCTGCTGTCAGCCTGCCAATTGCACGCTCCCTCAATGCTTGTGGCATCTGTGGCATTTTGCTGTGAGACAAAACTGCACATTTCAGAGTGGCCTTTTATTGTGGACAGTCTAAGGCACACCTTTGCACTAATCAGATCAGCATCTTGATGTGGCATACCTGTGAGGTGGGATGGATTATCTCAGCAAAGCAGAAGTGCTCACTATCACACATTTAGACAGATTTGTGAACAATGTTTGAGAGAAATGGTAATATTGTGTATCTGGAATGAATTTTAGATCTTTAAGTCCATCTCTTGAAAAATGGGAGCAAAAACAAAAGTGTTGCGTTTATATTTTTGTTGAGTGTAGTTATCCATACATTCAGCAATGCACTCAACAGTGTGGGACTCACAATGGAAAAACAGGAAACAGCGAGATACAATTGTGTATCTCGCTATGTATTCTTCTTCATCAACAAATCCTGGCACCTGCATTACACCACCGACGAGCATGGCTTTATGCAACTTTATTCACATATGCAGTGGTACTTACCAGGACCTGTAAATGGACTTTGATTGGCTTTAAAATTGTCTGCTTCCGTTCCTCCTGTATTATGTACTCATCACTCATGTAATAATGTTTCCCTGCAGTTGAAGTCATTTTCTTGAATTATCTCCACCATAATATCTCTCAGCATGAATCACAAACTCCCACTTCTGCGCGGGTCACACAGACGTCCAGTCACAGTGACTATACTGTATTAGTACTCTATAATACTTTTAATATACTATAATAATGAGCAGCTGCAAAATCCAATATTGTTTGGACTATATTGGACCCCTTAGGGTGCTGTTATAGGCTTTCTACTATATTATAATACATTGTAATGTGCCCCTCTGAGAATGTGCACGTAAATTAGTATTTATTATCTTGATTGCATTTTCATCTTTATCCCTGAATATATTTCTCTGACCTTCTCTGAAGTTCTACCAGCTGCTATCTGAGTTTATCACAGCACCGCATGGTGCATGGCTTATTAATCATAATGATTCAAATGAAAACAAAAATCCCCAGTTCTGTCTTGTTTGATTTACAACAATACCCATTCCAGCACGGACAACCCGCTGTTATCCAAAGTCTGTCAGGAACGCAGTCAAACAGAGCTGCATCTGCCCACATTCGGTGAAAAACGTTGAGAACACAAACCAGTAGGATTTACTAGATTGAGGACAAAATGTTTTCTTTAATCACTCGGAGGGAATTCAAAATTTAAGGAATAACCAAAAAAAAAGTAAAGTTAAAGTAAAGTATTTTGGTAAAAAAAAGTAAAGTTAAAGTAAAGTATTTTGGCTTGAATTGCTTCCCCACCAAATAAAATAACAATGTTGGTGCTTTATTGGGCTCCAACAAAGCAATTTTCTTCTTAATTATTCCAATCGCAGGTAGTTCAGGGGCCAGGACCTTAGCTACACAACCTCATGTTAGTCACTAGCTCCTGACACTTCCAAGTCCAAGAGTGTGTTGATTTTTTGGCCTGAAATCTGATCTAACTAAAGGGCAGAAGCTATATTCACGTCACATCCATGCTGCCTTAACCTTATTCATAGAAGTGTCAAAGAACTAAAATGCTGAGTTTGCTGAATAAATCAATGATACGCAAGTTACGTTTTTTTGTTTTGTTTTTTGACATAGCTGCTGTCTTACAACCTTTAGAGGATTCTTGCAGAGTTCCCTCTCTTATCACAAACCCTTTTCCCCGAGCATAAGGGCGCAGCAGGATGAAATATGTTATCATAACAGTGTCATTTCTCTCTAGCTTGTTTCCAGTTTACAGACTAGATAATACAGCCATGATCCAACAGCAATTTCACAGGAGCAAGGAGTCGCCAGTTTCCGCAGAGCAAACCGGCAATAGCAAATACAACCATTTAACCTCTTCAACCTGTGTCTAACCTAAAGAGGCAAATGGTAAATGTTTGGGCATATATACACGTGACCGCTCACACACGCACAGCCAGGCAAAAAACATGTGGAGAGGTTGGATACAAGGTATATTGCATTCTCTCCAGTGTACTGCATTGTGTTAGCAGGATCTCATTATTTTCATGCCGTTTCTGAGGCAATTATAGGTTGGGGAAATGCTTGCTCTCTATTGGGTGGCAGTATTTATTCCAGTGTTATGGCCATTTCTCAATGTGTGGCTCCCAGCAACATGCCGGTTCCCATGTGGTGTGTATGGGTATGGTGTTTGTTTGAGAGTGGAGGTTGGGGAGTGTATTGGGATCGTCATTACCATTTTAAGTGATAAAAAAAACAATGCTTAAAGCTGCAGTTGAGAGTTTTTTTACTGTAATATTTGGCAAAACTGTCATAATAGCCATTCAGCTATATGTAGGTGAAGTGGTCTGAAAATATTTTTTTATCACTTTGCTCCCCCCTGCCTCTGTGTGCTGCCCCCCAAAATTGCCACCGCTCATGTTAATTTTGACCAATCAGAGCGAGGTCAGATTCTCCGTTCTTATTGGCTGTGGGACCTTGGCAACGACGTTGATGCGTCAGTTGCGTGAGCGTTCACGAGCCTAGCAGTCTGACACTAGCCAACTGTTTGGTACAAGGCTACTACGGCGGACAGCGAGTGGCAATGTCTTCACAAACGAACCCTCAATTTACCATTCCCAGACTAACAACTAACACCGCTAAGACAGCAAAAAAACGAGGAAAGACGAATATTGAAAAGTTAACTGCTGAAAGGGAGACTGAGAGAGCTTGAAAAAAAGTACACCGGCCATGTCTTCCTGCCCTATCACATCAAGACCTCTCCGACCGCGACCTCGCGACTTTTGTTTTCAAAACAGCGACAAGCGACAAATCTAGCTTTTTTTTCTGGTGTTATTGGTGACTTTTTTCGCCAAAGCAAGTATCATCTCTTCTCAACGAGCAGCGGGAGCACTGACACGCAGCCCGCTCCTCGCGCAGCAGCCCCGAGCTGAGAGGTGTATCTCCTGCTCTGACCGCAGCTGGGAGGGGCTGCTGCGCGAGGACCGGGCCGTCTGTCAGTGCTCTGTGACGGGGGACGGGCCAGGAGGCTCCCGCTGCTCGTTGAGAAGCGTTAAAAGTGATATTTGCTTCGGCGAAAAAGTCACCAATTACACCAGAAAAAAAGCTAGATTTGTCGCTTGTCGCTGTTTTGAAAAAAAAGTCGCCAAGGGGGCTGAAAAGTAGCTAAATATAGCGACAAAATCGCTAAATTGGCAACACTGCCCGAGCAGCCCCTCCCAGCTGCGGTCAGAGCAGGAGCATAGATAGTAGGAGATAAACACACACCTCTCCGCTCTGTTACAATTAGTTTGCTATCTTGCCTGGCTGTTACAGCTACTTTTGTTAGGCCTACCAGCACACTTACAATGATTTTAAGCTATCATACATGGTATGTCTGTGATTAAAATGTATGCTCAATATGTACGTATGTAGTTATCATTACTAATGTTTAATCACCTCGGAATCGGACATGGTGTTTGTCTCCTGTCAATGTAACTGAATTCACATGAACGCGCGTAGCTGTCGTTCAGAGGGAGGAGCTACAGCAGGTAGAGCGTTGGGAAAACAGCCGTTGGGATCCCAACGGCTGAAATTATCAACTGCAGCTTTAAGTGGCTGCTGGGACTTGGGAAGTGGGCAGATGTCAAAAGTAGGAATTTGCTAATTATAGAGAGCTGAAAGAAACCTCTGATCCTTATTTTGACCCAATCCATTCTCCCAAGTTGTTCTAATTTAATAATTTCCTTTCTATTCAGAGGATCCGAAACAATTCAATATCATATGCCAATGTTGCCTTGTAGTGCTTATGAGTGGGGATTTGAGTATCACTAACGATTTAATTCTGGACTTCAAATGAATGGCTGACCAAATCCTTATCAAATGTCTCATTGTAGTAACATGAATGAAACGGCATTGACACTAAACTGATTAATTTAAAAGTGAGTCCTACTTGGTCCGACTGTGTGGGGGGTCGCAGAAAGGCAGTTATTGTATGGGAAAACACACTAAAGTACAAAATCAGCAGTGGTAAATAAAACAAGTGGTGCACAAACAAGCAAAGAAAATGGCAGGTGCATGACAGTGAAATGCACAATATATTTGTTTCTATTTACAAATGAAACACTTGCTTTGATTAGTTGGTTCTTTCCTGTTTTCATTGAGTGTATACGATGATGTCACAGGATATTGGTTAGGCCGGTAGGTGCAGACCCAATCATAGACTCGGCCTCAAAACAGGAGAAGTTGATGTAAATAGATTGTACACTCAACTTAGTGGAAACGTGGACAACGGTGCTTCACAGTAAACAGGCAATCACTAATGAACACTTGACACTACACACAGTTGTATAGTGGGAAAAGCTAATGTAGCTGTAATTACCGGCTTAACTGTTCTAATGTATGGGAAGGCTGGCAATTGCAAGTGGGAGACAAGAGTGGAAGCAGAACGACACTGCAGTAGGTTTTAGCTCACATTTAGTTTGTTTCTTCATATGTACATTTCACTAGGAGCTACATTATGTGCTGTGGTTTATTGATGCCCGGTTAGGCTTATTCTTTGGAGTATTTTATTTTCTATATTTGTTTGCAGCAACATAAATGTATTCATTCTTTCTACATTCACATGTATCATTGCATTTGGATAAACATAAACATTGGCTATAAAAGTGTTGTCAACCCTCTGAGAAATAGGTTTGAAAATACACGCTTTATGTTAAAGAAAATGCAATACATTTAGCGTTTTTATTTCTATTTTTTTTACATTTGGCTTGTATGTAGCCAGTTTCAAAATCAGTGAATCTGACATTAAGTGCATGACTTCCTGTGAGTATATAGTCGGGAGCCTCATTGTTCTATTCTGTGAGTTGAAGCATTCTAAAGTAACAGCTCAAGCGGTACATGCATGCAGTCAAATATTAAAGCCTTTCGCCATAGGAGGCTCCACAGCATGCGTGAACCGTTCCCTGCAATAGAAAAGCTATTAATGTAATAGCAGGTGACTTCTGCCGCACAAGGAGAACCCTGCAGTGTTACATTTAATTTATAGAAATATAGCTGACACTGATGAGTGGAACCATGATTGAAGATTAATAGCATTCCAAAAGTGAGGTGGGGCAGCGATGGAACTACTCAGCCTGTTCCTGTTCCAGCAATGGTGCAAAGGGTATTAGAGTCCCAGTCGGAATTTCAAAGCAAGTTCATCCAATTAAAAAAATATATAAATATATTATTCACCACATATGTTGGACTCTGCCTGTTGGAAGTTTGAGCAAAAAGGTGCACTGGCATGCATTACCCCCCCCCCCCCCCCCCAAAGATAAATGAAATACTGATATAGTTACGTTAATTTAAGTTACGTTACTTTATTAGTCAATGGTTGGTTAAATTTGAAATTTGTCTTTTCGCATATCCCCTCTCAAGTTACCACACTTCAGAGGGGGTCAGAGCGCAGGGTCAGCCGAAGTACAGCGCCCCTGGAGCAGTTTTGGGGTTAAGTGTCTTGCTCAAGGACACAATGGTAGAGATGGTGGGCACCGTAGATGTAATACCAGCCTCTGCTAGTTTTAGCTCTGATCCCTCCTGTCCGGTGCTGGGGATCGAACCAGCAACCTTAAGGCCAGGACACACCAGCCCGATAATCGCCGTCGTCAAAAAAAAAGACGAATCTGTTTGGTGTGTGCCGTGACGTCGGCCGACGTAGAGGTCGTCGGGCTTGTTTTGAGCCTGTCGACCGTCTTTCATTTGGAGCAATTTGATTGGTGGAGGGCTAGCGAATCAGTGAAGCCCGGAAGTGAGGCGGGTAGCACAAACAGCTAACAACAGCTAGCCATCGTTTTAATGTGTTTGTTCGTTTCGTTTTGAGAGTACTCACATGCATCAACCCTTGTTGACTGCTCGACACCATGCTCGACACTCTCTGCTAAAAATTGTGCTCTTATGGTCCATAACTATAAATACGTATTTCTATCTATGTTTATGCTCTAGAGAGCTGTCCCATCATTTCCGGCTTTCGTATTTTTTCGGGCCACAATACAGATTAGCGCCGCCTGCTGTTGTGGAGACATTACGTCCCGCGCAAGCGCAGAGCGTACGGAAAATAAGCAGTCGACTCGGTGTGTTCTTTGGCCGCGACGGGAAGACTGGAGCTTCCTGAAACGGCCGACTCCATTTTTTGCATAGTCGGAACAAGTCGGACTGGTGTGTCCTGGCCTTTATGGTTACTGGTCGGCCACCTGTCCTCTATCCAACATCATACGAAAAGCAGGAAAGACAGCAGTCATGAATAATTTAATTTTTTTGTGAAAGGACTTTCAAGTATGAGTAAAATTTCAATAATAATTCTCAATGAAACATTAAAACTATCAAGTAATGGACACATAGAATACATGTTTTGTCAATACAAAAATCCTTGTGATTGAACACACCCAATCAGACCAAAGTACAGGATTATCTCACAAAGCAGGTCAATACAATGGCTGTGTATAGTCCAGTTAGTCTAATCAACTGTATGTGCCATGGTCAATGTCATGTTAAGTCTCCCAGCAAACACAATACCAGTAGAAATATACCACACCCTCAAAAGGGTTGATTCTTATCTTACTTGTGAGTGCCTCAGACATTCCCTGGATTTGTGACTCAGCACTAATCGACAAATCGCTTTTCTTTCTCTGCCAATGTCCTCCCCCAAAATGATGCAGACATGCCATAACTCAACCTCACTTAGCCAATCTGGGAAAATTTGATCGACTAAGAGGGTTACGACCGTCCAGTTTCAGAAGTATTGACCTTTAATTACCCTGCTTCATCAGACCAATTAGTTTAAATACCAAAACAGTGTGCCAATATTTATCATCCTAGCATGATTCATCAAATCAGGGCATTTTTTCTTCGACACCATTTATGGGTTGATTACCTCTGTTGTGTATTCAAAAACCTTCAGTTTGGTCGCTTTCTCTGTGTATTTGGAACCTAGTCTTGTAAAAATATGAAGATGTATCACCCTGGACTGTGTTGATGCTATTTGAAAAGCATAGTGCACATTACCTGTTTATGTTTGACAAACAAGTGAAGTAACACAGGCACAATCATCAATAGTCGACGGGGACAGGGACAATGGTGTGACTCTGTGGGACAATTCTATACGGGTATGACTGTGCTTTAGGTGCTTCAAACTAGACCAGAGTTTTCTAGTTGATGGCTGTAGTCAAAGAGGGACTTGACGCAGCGTTGGCTGGAATTTCAGTATTGAAGGTGAGACACAGGCCACCACTGATACCAGAGCCAGTAAACACTTGCTGCTCCCAGCTTGATGAAAAAGCAATGCCACGGGGAAGCAGCAGGATAAAAAGGCCTTCTGAATGATTGATAGGGCCAAGGTGGGCTCAGCAAAGTGTGTGCAATGCCACATGGTGTGTTGCCCTGTACTAACAGTGGTTTATGGTGTATTTCAGCTGTAAAAAAAATCTTATTATTGCTGTGTGATTCCGTTCCTCCAACAAATGCAATGGTACGTAAGTCTTCCATTTTGTTTTACACTCGTCAGAAGAAGCTCAATACTGTTGCTGATCTTAAAGGCAATTGACAATGTGCAGCACAGAGTAGGCTTTTCCTGTTTAAATGTCAAACCAGTAGTTTTGTGACATTAAGGCTTGCCTCATGTAGATGCACCGTGTTGTTGTAATTACTAAGAATTCCTCATGGGGGCAACATACAGTACACACGTTACACACTATAGCTTTAACTGACAGATGAATGATGCTATTGCTTACCATTATTATAAACAGACCCTTAAAAGGATCAACACAAATTAAAGGAATTAATGTAGTCTCACTCTAACTGCTTATTGAAAGTGGGGCATCCTTGTGGCCTGGGGATTATGGTGCCGTGAGCATGTATGCATTGTGGCAGACTGAGAAAATACAAAATGCAATTTAGTTTTTGGTTGATCAAACGGTATTTGTTTAGGATTGGGTCCACACTTAGAAGAGAGTATCTGTTTATGGATGCACTACTCTGCATTAAGTGGGAGTCAAAGTAAGGCCGAATACCATCTGCTTCATGAAAGCTCTCAGTTACATTGTTACGCTTATATTTTTTACCTTTCATATTCATGACATTATGTGGCTAACGTCGCAGGAAGGTTTTAAAAATAAATAAAAATCTGTCCCTTCCCATTCCACTGACAGGTGGTTTTCTTGTTTGTACTGTTAATGTAAGAGGAATATCTTTCTGTCGCACAATGGTCTATACATTGCCAGTGAAAGGGCCATTCCTTTTATGTTTGGGACAGTATGCTAATTCTGCAGAATCAATATTAAGGATTCAAATCGTTTTCAAGAATGTTTCCAGATGGTGAGTTTTCAAACAGCAGCCCTGTGTGTGTTTTCTTCTCCCTTGTGCTGTCAGCATGACATAAACTTGCATCAACAATGTTGTGTCATTTGTGAGGGTTTATGCCATATATTTCTTTCAGCATTAAAAACATTCAATTTATTTGTATGAATTTGTCTGAAAGGACTGCTGCTCCAGAATCAAAAGAAGCATGTGTTTCTTTATTTGTAACTCTATTAATATCTTTAATACATGTTGTGCAGTGTCGTGATATGCCTGAATAGTAAGGACTGTGTGAGGGAGGCAGAACACTATTCAATTTGTTTTGTTATTACTGTGCACACATTTCCAAAAGGAGGATTGGAACAACATGGGTTTATAAATACAGTAGAGATGTGGAACTATAAATATTTACACTGGTCACTGTGATCTTGATAGGTGGGCACCAAAATAGTTGTGCTGAATTAAATTAATAATATTAAAAAATGTCCATGCACGGTTCAACATTGAGTATGCGGTTATTGAACTTTAGAGGCTGAACATGTCCTTCATCCTGCAGCTCTACCATTGTGTACCTCAGATGTTTATACCCGAGTACCGTGGCTTCACACTGAACATCCACTGAAGCCTTTTAATGGCCGTGCCAATTTTTAAAAGTGACCCTTTAATTAATCTCTGCTTCCCAGATAGAGCAGAACATATTTAATTCTTCTACCACCTTTTGTAGACTCGCCTCTTGCACCACCGGAAGGTCTAAATGGGACCTTGCAATGACATTTTGCACAGCCCCCTTGAGTCCTACTTAGCACTTCCCGATTAGGGCCTATTGACACAATGTTGTGGCATGAAAGAGCTTCGAGACAAACAGTCTGCATAATTGCTTTTGTAAGGGACCCTCTTTTGAAGGTCTAGAGGGTCCTAATGTAATTCCCATGATAGTGCCATTATCTAACATTGCTTTCACCTTCCCACTGTGTTATGCTCCGAGCGGCGAGTAATCGTGGGTAGAGGGGAAGAGATTAGAAGGGCTCCGGTCTGCGATCACCTTGATGCGTCTCTCTTGCAAATGTGATACATTGCCCTTCACTCTCTTTCAATGATCCCCTTTACACATCATTAAAGCCCCTTTGGCTTGAACTCTTGTAGCACCAGGGCCGTCCATAAGAGGGAGGAAGTGGGGAAGCTTTCTAGGGCCCAGCCAATAAAGGGCGGCCCATGATCTTTGGAGGCCAACAACCTAACTAAGCTACACTTCATTTAGAACCAAAGTATTTACTATATGTATTGTTACTGCATGAAATATATCCTATTTTATCTTGTTAACCAAACTAATAATATGAGTCTGGCTTTTGCAGCTAGTTTTTGAGGTCAAGCTAGCATTGTATGTTCGTCATTTTGTCTTGAACTTCATAATTAATAAGATAGATAGTCTCTCTCCAAACACATGTACTGTATGTGTTTATATAGGAGTGAACACATGCTCACACAAAGCGTGAGTGAAGGGGGGGCCCAGTCAATTGACTGGGCGGGCCTGTGATGGCACACATCATCTACAGAACAACTCCCACCCACTAACCCTCACCTCTCGTATCGAGAAAACATCCTTCAATTTCTGCAACGTATCACTTCTCAATAGGAAGTAAATAACTCTTTCACAATCAATGCTATTTCCCTCCGATGCAACACATTAGTTACTGTCACTTGGTAGGGCGGCAGGTTATTTGTCAAACAGCTGGTTCATGAATGCTTTTGGGTGAGGCTGTATTCCTTGATTGGGTTTCAAAGTGAAAAGGGGGCAAAGAGACTTGACAGCTCATATCAACATTAAAGAACGAATGATGAAGGATCTTACATCACCCGTGCAATTACACACACCTCAACCTAACAGGAATGTATTCATCTTCCTGCAAACAGGTGCCTTCGATGGTGTCAACTTGTTAAGAGTGCTAGGGAAACAATGCAAGTGTTTCAACACAGCACACACGTTACTGACTGTGGATCTAATGGACTCTTCCTGTGATCTGTAGCTTGTATCAACATGCAGGGAAACTGGGGTATTCTTGCTGTCGGATGTTTCTCATCACACTCCCTGAAACCAGCATACTTGGGCATTTAGTCTCATTAGACCAATGCAGTGCTCACTGTAACTCGCCACGCTTTGTCACTAGCAGACAAAATAATTGGTGGTATAAATTAAAGTCTGCTTACTGTCGTACCGTCACACCGGCACACTTTGCTGTTCTCTAGGGTGAATGAACACATAGGGAAGCTTCGCACGTGTACATTTACACATTTGTTCATCAATAAAAACTCAAATATTCAACTATCCACAGCTCTAATTTAGCTGGGGGAATCCCTGGATG